>QTSX02000776.1:0-104087 GCA_014839935.2 Entomophthora muscae | reverse complement strand
CTTTATATTTGGGCTTTAATGAATATTTGGTAAAATAAATGGGCCCAAAGGGGACGCCAGGTGGACGTAAAACTGCAGGCAGAGGGGCAGGAGGGCTGGGAGATCTTGAACTGAACTGATAGACGGCAAGTACAAAATATGGCAGTAGCTGTATAAGCCAAAGTAACATAACCTTTATTCAAAAATGGCAATAAGTTTGGAGCGCGGGATCCTTGGGTCTATATAGAACCCCACCTCCAAACTTAACATTTTCCATGGGGGGTCATCAGGGCATTGGGAAAGGCAGGGCTGGGGGAATTGAGGGCTTAGGTCTAAAGGCAGCAAAATGGCGCTTGGCCCAGGAGTTCTTTAATTGGTCATGACTCCCAATTTAGTTACCTGATTATCTTGCTCTAGCGTTGTGGTCATGGGGCCAGGTCGTGGGCCGGTGCCTCTTCCTTGGGTTGGCTCTTGATTGGTTGCTGGTGAAGAATTCAAACTCATGAAGCTAATAGTTGCTGCCTGGTTACCTCCATTAGATGTCGTGATTGTCACTCCACTTAGTGCAATAATTTCCTTGGCTTGATCTGTTTCACTGGGTGGGCCATCATCTTCAGCGTCAGCTCGCGGGGGCTCGACCCCAGAAAAATGTGGGCGGGCGGTCCTGCGGTCCATAAGCCCGGCGGCCCGGGGAAATCCAGGTTCTGTGTTTGATTCCTGCTCTTGGGCCTGGGGTTTCAGAGGAGGAGAATTGTCAATCCTGACACTTGGTGCATCATCAGCTACTTCTGGGCTCTCACTCTTATCAATTGAATGAGTTGCTGACCACATCCCACAATAATTAAGACAAATTTTTGGCCTTCTAAAAATGGGCCTAAAACTTGATCTCTTTTTTATCATCTGATAAACATGGTCCTCTGATAGTTCAGCAACACCTGCAGAACAATATAAAAACCATTTTTTACTATGATCCCTACCTATGTGTGGGACTGCCTTCAGACCTATGAAGTTGGTCATGCTGCTTTGTGTGAGTATATCAAAGCTATAATATCCTATCAAAGAGTTGGCTTAAATAGCCTCATCCAACAACTCAACCAACTTTGTCACCATCTGAATGGCCAGCTGGTCCTCCCAAAGACCTATGTCTCTTCTTCAACCTCTGCTTCCCAGGAACTACCAAGGCTGCTCAGGATGACCAGTCAGATAATTTTCAAGAGCTTAAATATTATGCTGATACTTGTGATGGAAATTGAAGGATAATAAGAAGCTGTCTCCATGTGGTAGGGAATCACCCACCAAATCCACATAGAGTTAGTGATTAACCACCAACGCAGCTTCAGATACCATTTTGTGAACTTTTCAAATGAGATACTAGGGTTAAATAAAATAATTAACCCTAACCAAAAGAGCCCAAGATAAATGGCCTGCAAGAGAATCAGAGTGTCTTCAGCATAAAATTCAGGACAATGAGATATCACAAGAGTTTCAGCTTCAACAGTAGGAGAAATGGCTCTAAGATTGACAGGCATTGAATTAACATTTGGCAGCAACAACAACAAAGTGCCAGTAGCAGGCCCCCATCTTCCTGTAATAATCCGGTTAAGGATTAAATTGTAGGGGATGTAGCGCAAAAGGCCAACTACAGGATGCATTTAAAATAAAGATTAGACCAAGAGATAATTGATTTTATTGAGTAAATTTTTGAGAGGACTCAACTCTTAAGAGTTGAAACAGTGAAAATTATTCAATATATATCAAAAATTGACTAAGAAACACCACCTGGATCCTGGGCTCCTATTCCTTCCACATTGTCAAGTGAGTATCTAGTCCAGGTTGCAAAGAACCCTTAAGTGACCAACTTCTGATGACCATTCTGATAAATAAGTTCATATCTGGTGACCCTCAAATTATGTTGATTTATCAACATCAGCTTACAAGGAGACTTTGGATTCAACTTGCAAAATGGAGCAGCTGTAACCCATTTTCAATCAACTATTTGATTCAAGTCCATTAAATTGGTCAATTTTGTTAAAGTTTATCTGGCTTTCTGAGCCTTCCTACTTGGCTTAATAATTCTTGGCATTATGGAACTTACCGTGACAATACTCATGTCAAGCCTGACACCCCCATTCCACCTACTCCTTATGCAAGAGATCCTAACTCCAAGTTACAAGAGACTTGGGAAGCTATTTGGGAGCTCAATGTCACTTCTTGACAGCAGACTGCACAAACTTCTTGGGATCTCTCTCTGCCTACACCTGATCCAAAGGTTACTCTCCTCATAGGACAGATGACATGGCTCAGAGCTGAGATTAAAACCCTGCATGCTGCTGTGGCCTCTCCTGCTGCTGCCTCCCCTCCCCTTGAGGATGAAGAGTGCCTTCCTTGAAATAAATGACAATCTTTTATTAAGTATGATACACTGATTGATATCTTGATTCATGATGTTGACTATATTGACCATAATTATGAGCATTTGATAAATATTTACAGGAGATAAGCAAACCTACCAATAGCATGGTTATTAATTCAACTCTCTCATAGATCAAGGTCAAAAGATATATGTGCATATTAAAGGTATTTGAGCTACTGCTGCTATCCAAAGATACATACCAATTAGGCTCTTTGGGTGGTCATTGCCATTAAAGAGGCTGGCATTCAACATGCAAATACCCCCACTACTTTAGGGGAAAGAGTTTTTTAACTATGATCTCACCATTACCCTGTTGAAAGAAAAGCAGAGTTTACCTCCAAATACATGTCATCAACTCCAAATTTTAAGACAGTTCCAATGGTTTTTCTAACTCTGGTATTGATACTAACTATAAGTCCTCCTTCAAACAGGTGTTTGATCAAAATACCTCTACCATTTCTGCCTTCCTACCTATCTATGAGATTATCTTTTGCTGGGCTTACTAAAATCTTAAGAAGGAGCACATCCTGACTTTCCTTCACCCAGCCTGCCTAGAGTTTTTGGCTCCTAAGTTTGTTACCATCCCCACTTGGATGCAGATGGAAGAGATGTTGATCAATGAGTTTGACAGTGACTTGAGTTGGGAGGCTAAAAAGGAATCATATATACAAATATCTTTTAAACCTAAGGAAACACTCTTCAAATTTGCTTATTGCTTCTACATAAAAGGACAACAGCTTATCACTAGTTGTCAGCTATTTGTTAGAGAAGTCTACACCAGCTGTGCTAATGCGCTTAAAGTCAACCAAATGTTGTGTTTTCACTATAAGGCTTGTAAATCTATGCAGAATGATATTAAAGGAATCAATACCCTTATTCAATATATGCATTTGACATATATCACCCCTGTAATCTAGGAAGTACACTCCTTGTTTTCTAATTATGAAAACTGTTCTCTCAGCAATATGACCCTTGATAATACTGGTCAATAGAATAATTAAGGGTGTTATAGTTGTGGGATAGTGGGACATTACTTGTGGGTGTGTAAAAACACAAAGATAAAAGGTGCAGATCCTAGAAGTCAGGTAGGAAAATCCCAGTTATTTTTGGTCAGAAATCTCTCTGTTGACAATTCTTCTCATTCTCTTTCTATTGCTGCTCTATCTGCTCCCTTAACCAACCCCCCTGTTGCCTCTGCTTCTGCGTTCTTTAATGCCATATATTATATTCTACACACCTTCCATGACTTACCCAGTGAATCTGAGTCATATTAGTCTGAAGATGATGGGCTTGATGGGCATGAATATTCCATACTAGCAGTTCCTGAAACCATTGTCATCCCTTACAAGTTGCACTCATAAAAACTGCTACCAAAATGGTACATGACTCCTCCAATAAATTTGAAATGACTGCTTGCCCCTACCTAGCTCAAGCACATCAAGCTTCTGTATTGCTTAAGTCTTCTGCTGAGGCTTATGAGTTATAAGAAGCTATATTTCAGAACATTTAGGTATCTCTACCTTTAAAGGTAGTATCTAAAGAAACCCAGCCCTCCAATACACTCTGGAGAAGTGGAAAAAAGAGCTTTCTGAATCTAAGGGGATCCTAACAATCTAACTCCATTTTGAAGATACACCAATAGGGTTGAGATAGCTTTTCAGAAGGTGAAAATCAAAGCCATATTATTCATAGAGCCTGATATCAATGTGGTTTTTTCTAAATTAATGAAAAGGCTCAAACTTGCTCCCAATCTCACTTACAAAAAATCTTATAAGACAGCTGGTGTGGTGCTCCTGCTCCTGGGAGGTCATGAAGGTGTGTCCTGGGTCAGATCCAGGGATTAAATGGGTTGGGCAACACCTTAGGGATATTATTTATATGAGAAAGTCAAAAGTGAATCCTCTGACAATTCCAAAAGAGAGAATAGGGGTTGAGAATTCTTTATTAGCACATAAGGGTGATAGCCTTAGAAACCTTTTGTGATATAACTTATCCTTGGTCTTGACCTTGCCCTTGGCCTTGGATGTGACAAAAATAGCGGGGTAATATGAAGAGGTCTCCAAGTGGTGAGAAATAACCACCTAAATTTATAAGGAGTTAATGATGAGCCACCACCAAAGTTTCAGATACTGTTTAGTAAAATTTCCAAAAGAAACACTGGGGTTCAACAAGATAATTAAAACCAACTAAAGGAGTCCCAGATAAATAGCCTGAAAAGAATCGAATTGTCTTCAGAATAGAACTCTGGACAATGAGAAGTAACAACAGTCTCAGGTTCAGATTCTGCAGTAAAGACACCAAGATTAGAATTCATTTTGATAACGTTAGGTGGCACTGATGACAAAGAACTCAAAGCAGGGCCCCATCTTTCAATTACAATCCAATTTAATATCAGGTTATAAGGAATTTAGCAGAGTAGACCCATTACAGAATACATTTAAATAAAGTTAGACCAGGAGACAATTTGCTTTAATGATTAACTTTTTTAGAGAGGAGTCAACTCTTAGAGTTTAACAGTAAAATTTCCCAATATGTACCAAAATTATCAACTAAGCAATACCACCTAAATCCATGGCTCTTATTCTGTTACGTTATCCCAAGAGTACCTTGTCCAGCACGCAAAAAACCCTTGTGTGATTAATTTTTTATGATCATTCTGATAAACAAGGTTGTATCAAGTGACTCTCAGATTACTTCTATTTATCAGTGTCAACTTGCATGGGTTAATTGAATCATAATGACAAACTGGAGAAGCAGTGACCCATTTCTAATCAACAGTTTGATTTAAATCTGTCATCTTGGTTAACTTGGTTAACTGCTTTCCCAACTTCCTGTCTTTGCAATTAGGACAGAAAATACCAGGTATTATGGAAACTACCGTGACATTTGACCTGTCTATTCTCTTGCTCTTTCTCTGCTTCTGATACTTCCTCTTACTATTATCTCTCTCTCATCTCTAGCTTCTTCTTAGAAAAATTCTGATTTTCTATTGTTCTGGAGTTCTTTTGACCAGCTACTCCTTCATCAAGGACTTCTGAAAACTTCAGAAGAAATCTGGTTAATCCAAACCAACCTGATATGTAACCATCAAGATGCAAATCAAGCACTCAACAAAGATCTTGCTTACAACCAAAGGGTTTTTTTTGAAAATCCTCTCAACTTTCCAGCTAACCTCCTACTTATAGCACCTTGTTATCAGAGTTTTTGCCTTCAGAATAGCTTTCTTCAAAAGCTTAAACCATTGGCGTTCACTTTCTCCTATAATAAAATAAGCTTACATACTTACTTTCTCAGAAGCTTAAATTATTAATTCACTATTTTCTTGAGCATACTTTAATATTTTGGCTTCCAATCAATGATATTTATTGGTAAACATGTCCTCAACTCAAACAATGATTGAAGCACTGAAAATTTCACTATTTCTGGAAGTCCACCACAATCCAACTATGAAATCAATTTTCATTACTCAAGCTGCTCAAAGATTTAACACTTTGCACTAAAGTGTTAACCTGTTCCCTGTTTCAGCTCAAAGCTTCCCTGCCTCCTGGTCTATTCTCTTGAATAAAGAAAACTCTATTTATTTATTATTTTTTCTCTTTGTTTATTATTTCTTTTATCTCTCTATTTACTTTCTTTATCTCTTTATCTCTTTATCTCTTTTAATCTTTTTCTCTTAATCTTACTCTTTTATTCTTTAATCTCTTTATTGGTCACTATAGATGACTTTCATATAGTCCTTATATTCCTTCTCTCTTTTTAACCCTTGCAGATGTCCTCCATCTGGATTTTTCTACTACTAATACCCTCATCATTCCTCTATTTAAGCTTTTCTTTCTGCTAGCCACTACATATGTCCTCCATCTGGGCTTTCTTCTTAAAGTCAATACAAATGTATTCCATCTGGGCTTCTCTCTTTTGACTATTATAAGTGAATTTAATCTAGGCTCTCTATATATTAGCTACCATGGATATATTCTACCAAGGCTGTCAGAGGTAAGCAATCACTCTCTATCTGATACTTTCTCTCTTCTCTTTGCTCCCCAAGTATTTAGCTTTGAAATTTGCAGAGTAATCATTTCCACTTCCTGAATATCCCTCTTATCCCTTGAGTTCAGTAGCTTTTCTATGTGCAGTCATCTCATAGGTGATTTCAGGCACCCTATGCTTGAACAGTGGTGGAAAGGCTCTTTCTTAAAACCATTCAGAATGCATAGGCAGAGAAACTCTCACACTCTTTTATTAGAGGAAAAAATAACCCAGCTGAATTCTCCCCCAGCTGGTATCAGGATTTTAGTGCTTCTTCAACACTTCATCATCCCAGGGGCACCAACTGTATTATCCCCCTGGTTGGCCTTCTGGAAGGGCAATACTGACTCAGAATCCTCCTCTTTCAAGAGAAATTCAGCTGTTTTATCATCCCATCTGGTCTATGGATACTTACACTGTCTCAGGATAACCATCCCTGAGTACTCTTTATACTCTTCTCAGTGACTCATTCTCTACTTTAACTACATCTGCCCATGCCTTCAAAACAGCTCCAAATGTGAATCATCACACTGGGGGTATAAAATAGTTAGGCCAAGGGTCCTTGGGTTAGGTGGTTATACTGTTGTAACTTTGCTGTTTTAGCAGAGTTGCAAAGGGGAAAATATTGGAAACTGTTAGAGTGAAATGGTATGCTGCGTGATTCAAGGAGATACAATGAGGATACAATAAACAAAATATGAGCTGCTTGACAAACAGGAGATCAACTTTAGAGGGAAGCTTCAACATCTTGGTGCCAGTGGTAGTGTAGCTGAAGATGGAGATCAAAATTGTTGTTGTGAAAATGATTTTCAGGGGAAAATTAGAGAAATAATCTGAAGGCGTCATCATGTAAAGGGCGGGCCAAGGCGCAGCCATGGAATCAATGGCAACCTTGAAAATAATGAACACTAGTCTTTCAAAGACAAGGGCAAACAGTGCCAGATGATCCCACATTTTTGGAAAACTTTCTTTTATTTTGAGGGAAATTAAGCTATCTAGAAACAAGTTTCTAGAGGGGATGGGGAAAGTCTTAAGAGAGTTCAGGATGGGGGAGGAGGAGATTCCACGGCATCTGATTGACTGGCAAGAATATTTTAAGCAATTGAAGGGCCTGCATTGGAATTTGAGTTGACAATGTCATAAGTCAAAAAATTCTGGCAACCAGCAGGCCAAGCGCTGACATTGCCAAATAGTGTATAGTGTGTGATTTTCTTGTCATAATTATTTGGGCAGAGATATGGAAAGTTCAGATTTTCAAGGGCTATTTGAGAGACCTAGCTTTGACCCATTTTTTTCAATTACAGAATTTAAATTGTCTATTTCTTTCAAGGGTTTGGTGGCAGTTCTTTGCTGGTTCTGGTCTTGCAGGAGCGTACTATTCCCTCCATTTGGTTTTCTACTGTAACAGAAACTAGATAACTATCTTTATTTGGAGATATGGATTATATAGTTACTGTGAATCATCTTAAGAGAAACATGATTATGTAGATCATTTAGTTGGATGGTGAAGGGGGGTGGTTTGTTCCTGGTAAAGATTCAGGCGCCAAATCAAGTCATCCACCAAACAGGATCATTTTTGTTCATGTTTTTGCTTTTGGGAATTTGAGTAGGCTTCCTTGTTTGGGACCAGGTCACAGGAAATTTGGATTGCGGGTCATGCACCTGCTTAGTTGGAACCTTGCTGGCAGGTCAACCCTGCTGTTTTGACAATATTATCTAAAAGAGTGACTGATCTTGATGAAGTAGTGTTTAGAGACTAGAATACTAGAACAAAGTAGAGTAATAATTGAGCCAACCAAATTGTTATTTAATATTTATTTCAAAATTAAATTATCAATTATCTCATTTCAGGGGAGCTTTACACCATCTTTTGAATGAACTATCTCTTGGGCCCTGGGCCCAAGAGGTCTTGGATCTCAAGGTTGGGGAAATTTAGCTGCAAGATGGAGCAGGAACAAGAGCCTCCCTCTTGATCTAAACATTTTTCAAAATTTCAAACTGCTTTGGTAACTGTTACTGTATCTAGGGGGAGGGTGGACTGGGTCATGACAGGTTCAGAGCCTTATTAGTATGTGTTGCTTTATTAGAATCTACATTAACTGAATTGAATGGGGCTCCAATTGTCCTAGTGTGGGCCAATGTAATATCATATATCATGGATACCAGGATGTTCTGGGTAGATATCCACTTCTGCTAAGTCCTAAAGAGTTACCCCATTGGTAAAAGCCATTCTGATTTTATTGGAAACAGCATAATCAAAATCCTCAATTTGGTATTCCAGCCATAAAAAACGCAGGCAGGCACCCAATCCTCAGGGCTGTGGGTCCACAACCCAGGTTGATGAGGGTTCTATTCTTGTACATTGTTTTTTCATGGAAATGATTTTTATTTATGATAATTTCTCCCTTTTATAGATAAAGCAACTGAAATAAACCACATGTTGAAACTGCAGGCTTGATCTGCCAGCAAGGTTCCAACCAAGCAGGTTTGTGACCTGCAATCCAATTATCTGGTCACCCAAAGCCAGACTAGGAAGTCAACTTGAATTACCAAATCCAATAACATGAACAGATGATGATCCTTCCCGGTGGATACCTTGTTTTGGCGCTTGACTCATTACCAGGATCAAGCCACCCCCTTCTTCCATCCAGTTGTGTGATCACCAATCATGTTCCTGTTATCCTTGATTCACATGAACTATATAATCACTATCTCACAATAAAGATTATTATCTATCTTCTAAATATTTTCCCGTGTAACTCTGCTAAAACAGCACAGTTACGGCATTAGTAGCACAGGTAGGTTCTACATCCTACCTTATCTTGAAAAATTATGCCTGTTGCCCGCTTGCCACAGCCAACAAATCCTTGACAGAATTATGTCTGGCCTCCCGCCAAACTAGACTCCGTACACTCCTGGTGCCAAGATACCTGATGGTTTTGTCTTATACCAAAACACGGTAATCCTGCTACTTGCCTTCAACGCCATGTCTGCACAAGGTTTCTTTCAGGCTCCCTCATTGATGCCGCAACCAGCCGAAAAAACCACCATGCCTGCCTATGTAGCTCAAAGACTATGAAGCACCACCTTGGAACCTTTTTCCGGGGCCAACGACAACAACGCTGCTGCTTGGATCCAGTCCACCCAGAGCAAGCTAGCTCATATGGAATTCCCACAGCAATTTTGGATTGCAGAAATTTCCATTTTCCTGACCCATGATGCTGGCACCTGGTGCAACAAGTGGCATGAAGAGCACACTGACAAAAACTGGGATACCTTTAAGCAAGACTTCCTGGCAAGATTCGTGCTTAAAGATACAGCGCTCATGATCATTTGCCAAGTGAAGAACCTGACCCAGACAGGCACTTTAAAAGAACTCACCCGCGCCTACAAGGAACTCCACCTTTGTACACCATTCAACATGGCCTTTGACACCCCAGCCACACACCTCATGTACTACAATGCTCTTAAGTTGCACATGATGAGACACGTAAAACTGGATCAGGTGATCTACCTGCAAAGCCTGTACTGTGAAGCAGAAAAAGCGGAACAGACATCCAACGCACTGCACAAGGCACAGACTGGGAAACAAGAAAGACCTAAGGATTCCCATCCAAGCAGGTGTTCTGCTTGACCACCTCCTGGAGGCAACAGGAACAATGCCAACCACAAACCCACAGGTTCTAATGGGCATGTAAATGGAAACAATGGCCAGTCAAACCGTACTCATTTCCATGTCACCGCCACGCAAGGCAACCAAGATGAGGGAAAAGCCCAGGGAGAGCACTAAGCAAGCCAAGCTCTCCCCACACAACTCCTGACTTGCCCAATGATGAATACCAACCCAAGGACGTAGACCAATGTCCAATGATCCAAGTGCCCTCGGAGGACCCGGTACTGTACACCATTGCCAGACATCCCAATAAATTGATGTCCTATCTTTTCTGCTTTTGCAGTTACACAGGCTTAGCACTCCTGGACTTGGGGGAAGACTGAACCTTAGTCAACAGTAGCTTTGTGGATAAGTTCAAGCTGGCCACTAATCCTTTACGGATTAAAAATGTGGTCCTGGCTGATAAACACCACATTGCCGTGACAAAAGAAACTACCTCCTTCTCTGTCATGCTTGAGAACCTTCACTCCACCATCCAAGGTCCCGTCATCAACTTTCCTAAGTTTGACATTGTGCTGGGACTAGACTGGTTACAGAAGAACAACCCTCACGTAGACTGGGCAATCTCAGTGTTGACCATCAAGCGTGAAGGCGTCAACCACCAGATCTACCCTGACTCCATGGACCAACTGCTATGCAACCACGTCTTTGTACATATCACAGAGACCCAGGACAAAAAGAAAGACCTGAAGTCAATTGACTGGGACTCCTGCCAGTACAAGATCATACCCTTCAAAGACCACCAAGATACCTCCACGCCTCAGGACCGCGACATTGTGGCCTGCCATCCAGAAATCTTTAAGGAAGCATGACCTGGGCTGCCCCCTGAGAAGCATATTCAGCACTCTATCCAACTCAAGGGGGCTGTACCCAAGGCGCGCCCCATCTACAGGCTGACCCCAAATGAGGACGACGCCTTATGTGCCTACCTCAAGGAGGCATTGGAAAAAGGACTTATCCGCCCCTCAAAGTCTCCCTTTGGGGCTGCTATATTCTTTGTGGCTAAGAAGGACGGTACCTTACGTCTGGTCACAGATTACCGCGCCCAAACAAAGTTACCATTAAGAATTGTTACCCACTGCCACTGATTGACGACCTCTTTGATGCCTTGGGAGGAGCCACAGTCTTCTCCAAGATTGATCTAACTGCAGGCTACAATCAGATTTGTATCAAGGAGGAAGACATTCCCAAAATGGCCTTCTGCACTAAATACAGCTCCTACAAATGCGTGGTACTCAACTTTGGCATGACCAATGCCCCGTTCACCTTTGTAACCTTCATGAACAAAGTGTTTGTGCCCCACATAGGCAAGCATGCCCTAGTGTACCTAGACAACATTATTGTCTACAGCCCCTTGGTGGAACAACACCACAAAGACCTAGAGGTAGTCTTTGCTACCTTGGCATGACACAAACTTTTGGCCAAGCCCTCCAAGTGCCAGTTCTTCTGTGAGCAACTACCCTTCTTGGGACGCATAGTCTCAAAGGACGGCATCAAACCTGACAGTCAAAAGATACAGGCCATCTGCAAGATGCCACCACCAAAGGATAAGTTGGAACTCCGCACCTTCTTGGGAATGGTGGCCTATGTATGATGTTTCATACCTGACTGTGGCGTCTCAACTGCCCCCTTATCTGCCATAACAGGAGCCAAATCTAAGTTTGTGTAGACCCCCCAATGTGACCTCTGTTTTAGATGCCTCAAAGAGAAGCTCACAACAGCTCCCATCCTGCAATACCCCAAACATGACAGGGAATACCAAATGGAAACCAACGCCTCAGATGCATCCATTGGGGGAGTACTACAAATCAAAAATAGTGACAGTGACTTCCTGTCAGTAGCCTACAAATCGCAAAAATTGACATATGGCAAGTGTTGATACCCTATCCATGACAAGGAACTGCTGGCTATTGTGCACTGCCTAGTCAAATGGCGTTGCTACCTAGAGCGCCAGGAAGAATTCACAGCATTAACCAATCACAAGTCACTCATCTATTTCAAGACTCAAGAGAATCTGTTGCACCGCCAAGCGCGGTGGATGGAACTATTGGAGAGATTTAACATGCTCATCCAGTACAAGCCTGGGGCCAAGCTTACCATGGCAGACGCCCTGTCCTGCCTGTATGTCTGTGCTTCAAGAGGAGAGAATGGGCTTGACCCAGAATAGCCCCTCTTATTGCTACAAACAAAGGACAAAGGGTTCCCCTCTGACACCACTGACATAACCAAAGAAACAGTCAAGAATGAACACCTCTTTGCTGACGTATACGGGACTCTTCACAGAAAAATGACTAACGGCACAATCATTCCCTACATCCCCACACATCAGCAAGTTGACACCATCCTCCATTATCACAGAGACCTTGGACATACCAAGAGCCAAAACCTATATGAGTTTCTAAAGCATAAAGCCTGGTGGCCAACCCTATACCGCAATGTCCAGGAAGTTCTAGACCAATGTGAGGTGTGTGAAAAGTTTGCCAAAAGAAAAACCCCGCCAAAGTCAGTACTTCCCATCCACACACAGCTACCTTTCAAAGTATGGGCTCTTGAAATTGTTGGCCCCATTCCAGGAAAACACAATGACAAGAAATACATCATCACTGCCATTGACTTTGCAACAAGATGGCCAGTAGCCCAAGCAGTGAAGGCGCACATTAGCAATGACGTTCAACAATTTATTGGCAAAGAAATAATCAGCAAGTTCAGAAAGCCAGAACTCCTGATAACTGGTGGAGGCAAAGAGTTGACCTCCAAAGACACCAATTTATACCTCACCAAGAATGGGGTCAAACACACTGTAACCACACCATACCACCCACAGACCAATGGACGTGTAGAGCAGCTTAATGGTAGCCTCGTGCAAGCCTTAGCCAAACTCACCACCAGGAGACCTGAAGACTGGTATAAGCAGCTACCAACTGCACTACTTGTGTTTCAAACCCAAGTGAACAGATCCACCAGAAAAAGCCCGTTTGAACTGGTATACGGCACACAGCCAAATATCATTCAAGCATTGACAGGACCTAAACTGGAAATTCCAAGTGAAGTCCCTTCACGCTCAGACCCTCAAGTAATAGAGGCTAACAGTGAGCAGACAGCCAAAGAGAATGAACGTCTGCAAAAGACATTTGTCCCCATATGCAATAGACATGAAGTTGGGGACAAAGTATGGGTCATGAATGTCAAAAAAAGCAAGTTACAACCTGGAAAAGTGGGGCCAGCAATCATTCTGAAGGTAAACAACAATAAAACTTACCTTGTGCAAGGGCTTGACAAACAAAAGCAAGACAAGACCCTACACCATGATTGCCTACAACCCTGCAAAGCAATACAGAAACAACGAGAAACCGCCCTGCCCGCCACAGAACAGCAACTAGTTCAATACGGCGCCCGGGCTCCTGACAACCTCCCTGACAACCTGCCCCCAGAGGAGGCCGACCTTCAGTCAGAGGGGTGTCAAAACCGCAGGCTTGACCCGCCAGCAAGGTTCCAACCAAGCAGATTTTTGATCCGCAATCCAATTATCTGGTCACCCAAAGCCAGACTAGGAAATCAACTAGAATTACCAAATCCAACAACATGAACAGATGATGATCCTTCCTGGTGGATACCTTGTTTTGGCGCTTGACTCATTACCGGGATCAAGCCACCCCCTTCTTCCATCCAGTTGTGTGATCACCAATCATGTTCCTGTTATCCTTGATTCACATGAACTATATAATCACTATCTCACAATAAAAATTATTATCTATCTTCTAAATATTTTCCCCATGTAACTCTTCTAAAACAGCACAGTTATGGCACAAAGGAAAAATATCTTTTTGGGCTTTGAGTCTACAAGGTTGTGACTTTATGACAGTAAATTGTCTGTGTATCCAACATTGTAGCACTGATGGTCTCTATCACATGCCTATTCTAGAAATACACTCTTCTGAGGCTGATCATCTCTACAAGCTCATAGAATATCTGTTCACCTGTGAATCTGATTCTGAGGAGACTTGCCTTGCTTTGAAAAAGCTCTCCATAGACAGTACCATTTATGATAACCAATTGTTCAATGATTTTAGAGCTATGTACCTACCCTATGTCTGCCCTGGCCCAAATGTTTCTATTGTCTTACAGGATCACTTAGATACTTGTCATGGGAGAAGATCTAAAACCCATGAATGGTTATCTAAACATTAATACTGGGAGAGCATATAAGTATTAATTCCTGATGCTTTATCCTCCTGCCATGACTGCCAACTACAGCACTTCCATCCAGCTCAACACAAGTTATAATTGTTATTGCTTAAGCATGCCTTCTATACTGTCAGTGCTGATGCAGTAGGCCATCCCCCTGTTCTCTCTCTGAGTGTTGGTTTCTCCTTATTGCAGTATATGACTTCAGTAAATGAGTCAAGGTCCAAGCTACTCAGGATATCACTGCTAAAGCCAGTGCCATTCCTCTTCTCTGAAATGTGTTTTATTGCCAGGGCTGTCCCAAAGTTCTGCTTTCTGAAAATTGGGCCGACTTCAATTCCAGGATCATAACATCTATGGTTGAAGCCATGGGTACTTGCCAATTTTTCTGCACTCTATAACACTCACATCAATGGCACATTAGAGTGGTCCAATTTCATCCTTGTTTCTTTGTGTGTCAGGAAGCCAGGCATAGGTAGAGGCATTAAGTGACTCAGGACAGGATACCGCTGGGCCAGTGGGTAATGCCCACCATAGGATGGGTGCTAACTTAATAATTTAAGATAATGATGGCCTGAGTAAAGACCAGGACCTGGAGTTGGGCACAATAAAGTCCACCAAACCTGTCAAAATAATATAGAGTACTCCAAACAGCTGTGTGGACATGGTCTCAGCAGTGATGGTAGGTTTTATTGGGCAGTTGGGTTGCAGGGTTAAGGGCAGATTCATGGGGACAAAGTAGGCAGGCAGATAATTGTACTTGTCTTTGAACAATATTGGCGGCCTATAGTTTTGTAACTCTAGTTATTGACAGGGGGTTTGTCGCGCTTTTTGCTTTACAGCGCCACAATTATTGAGATTATAGGGCACAGGACGTTTGCCATAATACACTCATATGTGAGGATATGAGTAGTATTGTATCAGAAGGGCCAGGATTGAAAAAAACCATGATTATTGCCAGTAATGGCTTCTGATTGCGCAGAAGCACTTAAGGATTAGGATAAAGGTCAACCAGATTAAGGATAAAATAAAGATGGTTCAAAGATGATTTTATTGTAGATTAATTTTTCCTATACCTTCTGCAAGGGTAATCTCTGGGCTGCTAGCAATGTCTTCTAGGACATTCTAACATGCCCCAAATTTGGATAATTATTAATCCAGGTTTGGCGCTCATTGCACGTCAACCAATAGAATATTTTCCTCTTCACCCAGCACAGGTGATCCTTGCTGGCATGGAATAATATAGTACTTCAGGATCACTTCCTACTTCTCTGGCATACCGCGAGCTTAATGCTTATTAATGTGATAAATATGGGAATTTGAAATTATGGGGAATCAAACCCAGCACCTTGGCGCTCAATGTAAAAGTAAAGCGGTGCCTTGGCGCCTGCAATATTTACCGGACAGTGCTTGCAATAGTTTTCAGTTGGCGCGGCGGCGCTTGACGTAAAAGTAGTTTGGCGTTTTGGCGCCTAATCCAATTGCTAGGCAGTGCCGCGGCGCTTGTGTATTTTTAAAGTGCCGCAGCAGCAAATCATGTATCATTTAATTGCCGCAGCAGCGCTTATCATTGGCTAGTTTAAGGCTCAGGTCAGCAGACTACTGCTGATCCAATATGCATATAGTTTATACTACCAATTTATGTAGTTTGGTAGCTGCAATTCATATCTGCAAGCTCTGTTGTAATTAGTATCATTGTATTTTGTACTACTAATTTATGGATTTGGTTGTAACAGTCCCAATCCATGAGCTCCATCATAATTGGCATCATTGCTTGGTAAAAATTCCCAACAGGGTTGGTAAATATTATATTCTTCAAGTTGAACTCAGAGTAGGCAGGGTCAGTTTCACGGTAGATTCCTTAATGCCGGGTATTGTCCGTCCAAGTAAGAAGGCTCAGAAGGCCAGAAAACCTGTATCAAAATTGACCAAGTTAACGGATTTAAACCAAATGGTTGATCAAAAATGGGTCACGGCTGCTCCAGTCCGCCAGCTGAAACCAGCTCCCCCTTTCAAACTGACGTTGATAAATTGACATAATATGAGGATCACCCTATATGAGCTTGTTAATCAGTATGGTCATCAGAAACTAGTCATACAATGGTTCTTTGCAACCTGGACCAGATACTTACTTGACAATGTGGAAGGAATAGGAGGTCAAGACTCAGGTGGTATTGCTTAGTCAATTTTTCTGATATATATTGAATAGTTTTCCCTGTTTCAACTCTAAGAGTTGAGTCCTCCTAAATTTACTCAATAAAAATCATTTATCCCAATTTCTAATTTTTGATTTTTAAAAATGCATCCTGTGATTGGGTTGTTACAATATATTCCATACAATCTAATTCTCAACCAAATCATTTCTGGAAGATGGGGCCCTGCAACTGGAACTTTGTCGTTGGTGCCTCCCAATGTTAATTTCATGCCAGCTAATTTTGCAGCTCCTCCCCCCATTCTTGAAAATGAAAATTGTGTCAATTCTCAATGCCCAGAATTTTATGCCAAAGATGCATTGATGCTTTCCCAGGTCATTTATCTTGGACTACTTTGGTTAGGACTAATTTTTCTACTTAATCCTGGAGTTACAATTGGAAATTTCACAAAAAATATCTGAAGCTGCATTGGTGGTTAATCATCAATTCTATGTGGATTTGGGTGGTAATTCCCCATCACTTAGAAACGGTTTCATATTATCCAGTGATTTCTGTCACATTCAGAGGGTATTTAGTGAAATTTACAGGTATAAAGAGAGCACCAGGGGGATAGTATAGTGCTAGAGATGGGTTGGTGGATTGGTCTTTAGAGTGGGTGGTTGCCTGGTTGTCTACTTGACCAGAGTTGATATGAAATATCACTAAAACTAATAAGGTAGGATTTTCTTGAACCAAAGGCTCATAAAACTTTATTATCAAAAATGAAAATATGGTCATCCCCATACCACTGGGGTTCTTACACCATATGGTTTTGCTTCTTCAATTTTTTCCAAATCCAGGTCTGTGGATAGTTTGCTGGCAGGGCATGGATCTTGGCTTAGGGTTTCAAGGGCAGCAGATCCTGGTTGGGCTTGCTCTGGTAAACAGAAGTGGCAATGCTTCATTCTGCTGCTGCTGTTCACTATATTACTTGAGCCGGCCAATTGCATTGCCCATTCTGGACTGAAGACTGGCAGCATCTGGTGCTCATTGGTGGGGCTAGTATTAGGCCTTGTATTAACCTCCTTTAGGCAAGCCACAACCTCTGTTTAGGTCTGAGTCTTCAGTGGCACAAGGTTGGCAGCAATCTGGTGAATATTTGAGGAATCTCCTTTAACAAGCTGGCAGGTCACAGAGTAATTCAACAACTCAAGCTTGTGACTCAACATTTTGGTGGGTCCCTGTCCATCCTGGGTGACTTGATTTGTCTTTAGAGGGTCAGGGTTCAATTTCAGGGTTTTCAATGATGGTATTGAACTTTTATTCTTTGCCGCTGGCAGACAGCAGGTTCCTTTTCCTCCTGATTGGGGCAAGGTATCTCATGTGGCCCAGGATTTGGCTCAACTGGAAGCCCGGCGGGTCCCCGTCCATCCTGATTGCTGCAAGCTATTTTCTGAGGGCTATAGTTCAATTATCAGGTTTTCAATACAAGTATTGAAATTCCATTCATGACAATGTGCAAGTTAACTCACACAGAAGCCTCTAATAGGGATCTGTACCTTATTGCATATCTCTTTGCCTACAGACCAAGCAAATATTACACTGCTGGCTTCTCTCCATTTAACATTATGCATGGATGACAGGCTACCACCCCCTTAATCTTAGTACACCCTAGTTAATTATAACATTATTTCTGACCCCAAAAAGAGTGTACAATGTCTGGTTAATAAGGGCATAGATTCCATGACACTGCACAAACAACTGCTCACAAGATAAAGATCCTGGAACCATCCCCTTCCAATGTTTCTAGGGCGCCTGTTCCTGAGTTTCAAGTTGAAGATCAAGCTCTAAACTATCAGAATTGTATGGGTGGTGGCACTCACAAGTTAGACTCTCTTTAGATTGAACATCTCACAGCAATACTCAAGTATGATCTTGAGTATACTATGAAGATGATATCCTCTGGGTGCCCAGTTGCTTGTGTGCATGTCAAGTTCCTCTGCTCCTACCACCCCCTGGGTTCAATCTTGAGGTGTATATGTTGTGAATTCAAATTAACATATTGTTTCAATTAAACTTGTGTCTGGTTCTATGAAAAGTGCTGGTTGCAAAGGCAGCTTCTTTGCTTTTTTTCTGATGGGTTGCATATAGCCAAATATGGATTGTCACCAGTTTCTGAGGCTTCTGGATTGTTACCAGCATCTTTTCATCCAAAGTATCTTACTGAGTCTACTGGGATCCAAATTCTAGTATATAATTATTTTTTCATAAATAAAATCAGGTTCACTTTAGCTCATTAATTTTGATACTGAATCTTCAACGCTTATCCTAGGTCCCTTAGGAAGATCCTTTTTTGTATATTCAACCAGGTGGGATTAAAGCCAGAACTTCAATTTGTCTGGATATAAGACTTCCTGCTTGGTTTTTTGTTATGTCAAGTAACAAATTGTAACTCAAAAATGATTCCCATCCTCTCCTTTGCTGTAAATATAGTTCAATAATATGCCAACTAGCTAAACTATCATTCCCACTCATACTTCTTCCTTGAAAAGTATTGAGCCACAGTACCTTCAGCTAAAAATCTAAATATGCTATTCAATAAAAATATCATTCTATCTTCTATTTCTTGCTTCCCCTTTGTAGGTTACCTCATCATCAGTTGATATAGCAGAGAGACAAAATCTTTCATTTATTGACACCTCAAATTGATAAACTTGTAGTTCATGCCCCAGCTACTGTTTATTGGACAGGAGATTGATCTTAAAGCTTATATTTTCATTGCTGTTTGCTATTAATGACCATATGCAGCACAAAAGTTTTGCCTTGTAAATGAACCCCACCACTTCCCAACTTTATGGAGTTACTCTTACCCATTCTTTGTAGCTTCAAAAACTCTTTGGGTTTTCATCCTTACCACCCTTCATGATATCACCCTGCTATTTTATAATTATTGGTTGTTATAGCCACTTCTAGTAAAGAGGATCTCCTCCCTCCTCTTATCGTGACTACATTAAGCTAGGATTTACATATGCAACTATACTGGGACTTACCAAGCAAGTGATTCTCAACAGGGAAACTATGGTACTCACTTTTTTCCGATACCGTTTTTCCAGGAAACGGTTAGCAGCATAATGATATCATTCTAGGTTTTTTCTAATTAACTTGTTTTTAAAAAATGCCTAGAATGATGTCATAATGTCAGAGATAGGTTCCTAGAAAAAACGGGGTCGGAAACAAGGTGTGTACTAAAACTATGTGCCCTTATGCTACAACTGTAAGATATATAATGAGGTTAGTATCTATCATGTGCTAGGTCTTACAGGCCAGAATAGTGTATACAGTGCTGATACTCCACCTGGATTGCCTACAGGCCTGAAATTTTAACTACCCTAGTCTAAGCACGATATTTTTTCTGCTATAACCTACGCTATTAACATCAATAGATTTCATTACCTATCGTGCCTTTTCTTATGAAAAGAATCACATTTATATTCAGCTTATGGTACAACCTTGTAACTTTTTACCTCAGATTGCCTTTCATAGTAAAGATGATTTTTTCCCTGAAATCAACTTCAAGTGTCAATCAGCTCAAAGTTGGCTATTACTATCTATACTTTCCGCTTTGGTGATAAAATGAACCCTTGTATAGAAGTTTAGCAAAAGTTGATTCTGAGACTTAAAATGTCTGCAAATAAGCACGAAACTCTCGGAATCACTCCTTCAAATTGCATACAGAAGCTTTTGACAAATTACCTTCGACAAGTTCACTAGCTCTCCGCATGGCTCTATAGTGCAAAGTTAAGCAGTGTTGGATAACATTATATTCGGAATAGATTCTTTATAATTGTTGCATACCAATCTGCTGCGGTATTTTTATAATCTTTTGTACTCTCCTTATTATTGTGTTAACTGGTTGATCTCTAAGATACTCAGAAATGTGGTAAACTCCAGCTTCTAATATGAACTACTGCTGCTAAAATGTTATGTCTTGATTAATGTTGTATACCCTATTTCACAACTCTGAACTTATGAATCCAATAAACCCGTTTTTGAAGGAGCTGCTATCTCAGCGGCATCAAATATGCATGATAGATGTTTCACTTTCCTACACTTTCAAATTTATTTGACAAATGTAGATATCATCATTCACTTGAAGTTACTAATGATGCTTGCTTGATGATAGCTTACACCATTCTCGTTCATGTTATAGGTATTCTGATTGTGGTAGACTTCTTGTTCCCAATATATTTTAAAATGTCATTGCTCATGCTTTTTAATAATAATGACCATAGCAGAGGATTATTTAACGTGCACCTTTTGGTTGTAGGTGAACTGCATACAATACTAAAAGAGGGTAGAACCTCAGCAAAACAAATCAGCACTAAGGATATATCATCTCATGTACTAAACATAATTCATGTTATAATTTTCATTATCACCAACAAGAGCAATTTTTTAGACTGACCTTTTCATTAACGATTAATGAGAATAAAGGTCAGCCTATTAGCTAGGTTATTATCACCTTAGAATATGTTGCCTTTTTATGGCTATTTTAATGTAGATATTTCTTTATAACACCATTTTGTCTGGACTTGAAGTATTTCTTAATCTAAGCCTTTCTTTACATCACGTTGAAAATGTTGTAGTTCAGAAATTTTGTAGGATCTGTTTGGTTGCCCAGCAAAAACTTATTTTGCTATTGATTTTTGTAGCGGCTAATCAAAAATGTAAATTTAGGAGCCAGTAAGTGTTTACGGTACATGGGTGTCTCTGGTACCTAACGCTTGATATAACTTAAATCGATGTAAATTCTGCCGAGATAACCCCAATGAAAGCTCGATACATTTACCTTGTCAATCGTCCTTGGGACTCTCGATGGAACAGCGAAACCTATACAGGGAAACACTTGTATCAATAGCCAGATTGCAAATAAAAAGTATATATGCTTGACCTATAAGTTATTGTTTGTACCTTAAATGCTGTGTTAAGTTTTAGTTTTAAGTTCGTTGAGTACAGAAACAAGAGTAGGAGTACATTCTTGATTGATGAGATGGGTTGCTAAATCGTCTGCTCGCGTCTTTCCGACATTTAAAATATAAGCAGGTCTGTTCATCGTTACAGCCTTCACGACAAGCCTGTAAGCCGAAGGAGTAGCTAAAGACGAACCAACAACGAGAACAGCCGATGCTTTGTCAATTATGTCGCTAGACTCAAGCCTGACTTTATGAGACATATTTTCTCCAAAAAATACTACATCTGGCTTTAAAATCCCGTTGCAGGATTTGCATTTAGGAACCTTAAATTCCGAGTAGGGAGTGTTATCAGGAAGCTGTATATCTCCATCGGGTGTGGTTTGGAAATTGGTGCTTCCCCTTTGAAGATGAGCCTGAAGATACTGGCTCCACAGAGGATTTAATAGCTCCAAATTTTTCTGGAACCCCTTTCTTTCTATAGACAAATTACAAGCTATACAAGAAACAGTCTTTAGTGAGCCATGTATTTCAGTAATTCTTTTGCTGCCAGCTTGGTGATGAAGAGCATCAACATTTTGAGTTATGATATGGTTTACATAAGATAATTTTTCCAGTTCGGCAATACTTAAATGGGAAACATTAGGCTTCGCCAAGGAAAATTTTTGGTAGCCAAAAAAGGACCGAGCCCAGTACCGTTTTTGCTTTCCCTCGCTTGAGATAAAGTCTTGATATGTGATCGGCTTGAAATTCGGGGTTAAAGTATAAGCGCCCTTGGACCCTCTGTAGTCTGGAATTCCTGAATCAGTACTAATACCTAACCATTAAAGCCACACTTATAATAAGTTACCGGCACCAGAGATAATAGTGACTCCACCCTCATTTTTGAACTTTGAAAAAAGATCAACCAACTTTTTAACGGAATCAAGGTTAATCTTGGGTGAAGAAACCTGTGCAAATGTTGACATTTAAGTTATGTGCTGAAATGAAAATAAAGAATACAGAATGATGGCGTTGTTCTTTTGAGAAGACTAATCAACACCACATCAACCACATACTTCACCTTTAAATCCACTTTGCTGATACAGTCCGTGCTTGAGCCAAAATCAATAAGATATAAATTTATAACCAATAATTTATTACCTTTGGATTATCTCTGTACTTTTGATCGATCGATCATTAGACTCCAAACAAATCACACGGACCAAGAATAGTTTTATCAGCACTTGTCGGAATTAACTCATACATAGGGCTGCAGCAGATTAAAAACACGCTGATTATGGTGTTTGATGTAATTAATGCATCCAAGCTGTTGCGCTTCCGGATTTTGGATTCCCCTTACCTAGGGGTGTAGCAGTGAACTGCAGATATGCACAAAACCGAAAGGATAGACGGATAAGCATGATTTTATTAATCAAGAGGATTTCGTATTTAAAGCTGACAGATAGCGTTATCAAAAGTTTCAGATTAACCGATAACGCTATCACACTCCCCCGTTAAGCTAGGCATGGTGAACTTGAGGCGGCTACCGTTAACGGGTTGTGCAAACTGGACTCTTCGCAATCCTCGAGGTAGTAGCTATAGTTTTTGCCTACCCGGTAGATTCGGTAAGGCCCCGACCATTTAGTCTCAAATTTGGTTGACCGGGAGTTCTTAATCTCGGATCGCATCTTGAGGACTGGTTGTCCTATTTGGAACATGGGGAGGTGGATTTAAACTGGTCCTGTTTTCCGATGAGTTGGTTGGCTTTAGACAATATGTTCTTGGCAGCTTTGGCTCTGGCGTTTTCCCGTAGTTCGGCTGTGGTTTGCGACTTGAGGAGGATGGGTGGGCGTACTTCGGGTGGTTTGCCCCCATAGATGACTTCAAATGGAGACACCTTGGTCACAGTGTGTACCTTGGTGCGGTAGTTCCATAGTGCTGCTGGGAGGGCGTCTTCCCATAGAGTGGGTTGATATCCTGTACACTTCTCCAGTGTTGTGACTAAAGTTTTGTTAAATCTTTCGGTCAGCCCATTGCACTGCGGGTTGTAAGCTGTGGTGAATCGTTGGGTGACGTTCATCTTCTTCATTAGGTCTGCTACCAATTGATTACAAAAATGTGTGCCTTGGTCTGATAGTAGTGTAGTTGGGGGGCCGAACTGTGTAATAATCTCCTTGTAGATAAATTCGGTTGTGGTCAGGGCTGAGTTGTTGGGGCAAGCTATGGCAATTGGCCATCGGGAGTAGTATCTGTGGCAACTAGTATATACTTGTTACCGTGCTTGGATAACGGTAGCGGGCCCAGAAAGTCAATTCCCCATAATTCAAACATACTAGAGACTACTATGGGCACAACCGGTTTAGAGTGAACTATGTCTTTGCTGAATCTTTGACAGAGCTTGCACTTTTGGAGGTAGTTTATAGTGTCAACATACATTTCAGGCCACCAGTAAGTGGATTTAAGTTGTTCAAGTGTAGCGTCTCTCCCAAAGTGGCCGGCTCCGCATGTGCAGATTTGAGGATTGTCTCTCTATCAGGAATTTCGGGTACTAGTTTTAAACTACCATCCACTTTTCTGAAGATCCCGTGACCAATAGTGGTGAACTTAGTGCATTCCCTGATGAACTTCTCTACCTCAGCTAATGAGCCTGGGGATACTTTCATCTTGGCTATGTCCTTGAAGTGTTGAATGCGCGCTTTGTAAGCTGCTAGTTCAGACAGAAGGCAGAACTGGCGAGATAAGCCGTCTGCTACCACGTTTTTCTTGCCAGGGATATGTTTGGTGTCAAAGTCGTAATCAAGCAGGTCTATAAGCCAGCGGATGTGTCTACCATTAGTACCCAAGTTGTCCATGATAAAACAGACAGCCATATTGTCTGTATGAATTATAAGGGGGTAACCAAGAACGTAGTATCTGAATTTTTCCAAGGCACGGACCACAGCAAGAACTTCCTTATCATATATCCCAGAGTGGCATTCAGCAGTGAGAAATTTCTTGGACATAAACTCTATGGGTCTGAAGGTTCCATTGTGCTCTTGACATAAGACTGCCCCAATGGCGTCTTTGCAAGCATCCAAAAAGATGTAAAATGGCTTTTTAAAATCTGGGTATACTAGAACTGAGTCAGACGATAGAGCGGTCTGAAGCTCCCTGCATGTGTTATCTTCAGTAGGTCCCCACGTAAACAGCTGGTTCTTCTTTGTTAAGTTAAACAATGGTGCAGCAATATTGCTGTAGCCAGGGATGAACTGCTGGTAGTAGCCAACTAAACCAAGAAAGGAGAGGATTTGGTCTGCTGTAGTGGGTATGGGCCATTCCAAGATTGCTTTCATCTTATCAGGGTTGGAGTGTTTCCCTTTGACATTTACAATGTGACCCAGTAGTTTCAGTTCCTGAACAGCTAGGATAGTTTTTTCAGCGTTCATACTGAGGTTTGCCTTTTGGATTTGGTTGAGGCAGAGTTTTAGGTGTATCAGATGTTCCTCAAACATCTTAGAGTAGACTGTGATATTGTTGAGATAAACAGTTGCAAATTTTCCTATAAGACCACCAAAGACCTGATTCATTATTTTCTGAAAGGTTCTGGGTGCTCCCTTTAGCCCAAAAGGCATGTGGGTATATTCAAATTGTCCCCATTTAGTGACAAACACGGTCTTGGGTTGATCCTCCAGCTTAACAGATATCTGGTGGAAACCACTGAACAAGTCTATATTAGAAAACCACTGTGCCCCTCCAAATGAAGCCAGTATGTCGGAGATGTGTGGTAAGGGGTAGTTGTCACTAATAGTAACACGGTTCAGTGGGATATAGTTGACACACATCTGCTGTTTGCTGCCCTTTTTGGGTACTACAACAAGAGAGAATGACCACAGAGACTTACTAGGTTTTATGAGCCCTTGTTTGAGTAGTCAATTGATGTCAGGAATTCTTTTCCTGACTCTCTGTTAAATATGAATGAATGTTTGGTAGTTATCAACACAAAGGCACAAAACAACAACATTTTTAACTCTATGTGTCCTCTCAAACCTTTTCAGAACAGGAATCAAACCCAGGACTCTAGACATGAAGATAACGTTAACATGAAGACAGCCAACACATTTAGTTTATCTATTTATTATCTGCCTATTCAATTCAAATTCAAACTCAAAAAGCACTTTGAAAGCAAAAAGGTTAATAATAGAACTGATAACATCACTTTCCGCTCTTGCTCTGATTGGCTGCTTCACGCCAACCGTTTGATCAAAGACCCGCTCTCTATGCTTATGGACAAGGCTCTGTATAATATGATATGCAATCTTCTGGCCTCACACTGCTTAATTAGCCTTAACATTTTAATATCTTTGTGGCTCCTGTTACTCCATCAACTCTGTATGCTCATTATTAAGCAACAATGTATCCACTACTTAAAACAGGTAAGTTTTACATGATAGTCTTATGAAAATCTCCTTTTCATTTCCCAAAGATCCACTCAAATATTTCAGCCTTGATTATAAGGCTATATAAGTGCCCTTTTCTTATTCACTTCAATTGTTCCAACAATAAAGAATATTTCTTATCCTATCTTGCCACATCTATTTCTTAGTAACATCATTTGAAGCCATGAAGGGAATTTATTTCCTGCTATGGTTTCTAGTCTCCCTTTTACAACTGTAAAAGGTCTTGAGAATCCCACCCCCACTGTTGACTGGCAAAACTCCTCTCCCAATGATGCCCACCAGAAGGAGTTCTTGGCCAATGGATGGTTTAAGTATCCCTCTGGTCATTGGGGAAGAAAGTTCCACTACGGCCACCATTCTACTCCTCCATCTGTTGAACCCTTGTTGGTACAGCCCCACGCTTCCTTCTATCTTTTGATGTACATGGTAGGATATTACCTTTTGGGTTGTTTCAGCTCCTTGATGAGAAGATTTGCATACTTGGGTCACTTAGGCCATCTTGCCATGGTCACTGTGCCCATTGGTTCAGCCATTGCAGGGCTTAATTTAGGGGCCTTGGCTCACCAAATTGGGGGCTTGTTCCCCTTAAAGCGGGTCCCTGACAATTGATCTCAGATTTGACAAACTCCTCTTTTGAGTGAGGTAATTGGTAGAATCTGGAGGCAATAGGTAAAGCCAGTCCCGTGTCAATTTCATGTTTGAAGCCCAAAGCTTCAGGTAGGTTTTTGCTATTGTCCACAATGTTCTTTGAGAATTGGTCTATCACTGCGGCTAGCTGTTGTCCTTGATCCTTAGATAGCCAATTGCTTTTGCTAATTTGGAAGGCAATAGGGTTTCATAGGAATTTGGCTACAGATTTGCTTTCATAGGTTACTTCAAGCTCGAGTGTGAGGTTGCCTTTTTCAACTGTCCATTGATTGTTGGCATACTTGGTAGTTACACCCAATTTGCTCATAGTCTGGCGTCCAAGCAGTAATGTATACTGTTGATGACCAAAATGGAAGCATCAATGGTTACTTTAACGCCGCCAAGCCATAGGTTCAGGTGTTTGGCAGTGGCCATGCTGAAGCTCTCATGTCCATCAGCCATTGTGAAGATTGTATTGGATGGTGTGACAAATATGTTTGGCAACGTGTTCAAGAATTTAAGTGAGATGATGTTGCTGTAAGTGCCGCCATCAAAGATGATTGACGTCTTAACCCCGTTTACCAGTCCTCTTGCATGTGGTGCACCGGTATTGGTTAACATCAGTTCCTCTCTCTGTGAAGGCACAAGGGCAGAGACCGCTTTGGTAAGCTTCTGGCAAAATTTTGGGCTTTCTCTTAACAGGTCCTCCAGAGTTATTTCTAGTACTATTTCCTTCAATATTTCAACTTCCAATAGACCTACCTCAGTGGTCACTGCCTTGGGTCTAGTAGTGGGTGGTGAGATGGCTAGTGCAGGTACTGCTAGTTCCTAGTCCCCTGCCAGCAGCTGGTGACTTATCCGCTCCTTCAACTCATTGATATTATTGTTGATCTCTGAGATTTGAAGTGGGGTGTTTGATTTGCTCATGTGAATATTTGCATGATGTGGCAAATTTTCCCAAGAATTAATTTCCATTGGGGAGTTAAGATATTCCTGACTAATTTTGGAAGAGTTGTGGTGACCCATGTTGCAATCAGTTTCCATTGGTTCATTCTGAGCATTGATCTTGAAGTGGGTGGTGTAATCAGCCATGATTGGTTGTGTGGCTTCCACTGCACAAGTAGGTTTGGTATCAAGGATGTCAGGGAGGTCCTGGGTGACCACTGATTGGTTGACTACAAATTCATTGAAAATGTTGAGTGGTTCTGTGTTGCTCATTGGCTGCAATATGGGCGAGTTTGGAGCGGTTTTCACAGTAACATGATTGTAGAGGGAATCGTCCTCAGCAATGTTGGGGTGGTCAAATACAAGGGGTTCTTCCAACGCGGCAAATGGGTTCAGGTGCTCCAGGTTCTATTGGCTGCTGCTGACAGATGGTAGGGGAATGTCATTATTAGCAGGGTTCCAATGACTATATTTAACAGAGAGTCTTGGTGGGGAAGGAGTGGCAGGTGGCTCATCAAAATTGGAGGGTTTGGGCGCAGCTGCTCTACTACAAAAGTTCTCCAGGGAAGGTGTATCTTCCCTATCAGTTTTTTTCATGGGTGGTGGTGTTAAACTGTGATCAGGAGAGGGGCCCTGGGAGCGTATGCATCTCTTATTAAACATCTTAAAGGAAAATTGGTTGGATGTCAGGTCAAAATAAGGACCACTGGGGTCAACAACATAGTCAGAATTTGTCTTTTTATTCATGGGATTAGGAGAGGCAGAGGAAGACAAACCACATTTCTTGTTCTCATAATCACAATCTGCCATCATGATGTGGTGTGAGTGTTGTCCTGGGTCAGGGCAGTAGCAATGGGGACAGCAAAAATTGGATTGGTCTGTTCATTTGCAGATCAAGCACTTGCTGATGCAGTCTCTAGACACATGGCCTACTTTGTTGCAGTTGTAGCAGGTATAGTTGGTACTAGGCTGGCAAGGAGGGTCTCAGTTGGACCAAGGAGCACAGGTCTGGGCCAAAAATAAAGATTCAAACTTGCTGTTTAATTCTTTGAACTTGACTTCCATTGTTTTGGTCAGTTTGGCTTCCTTCTTGACCTTAACTTTGTCAATGAATGGGTTCCAAATTGATGTTGCACGGGCATCTTTGTCAATCTCACACTCAACATAGATAGTGTATTGTTTCAGCACTAACTTGTACGCGTTCTCAAGGGTATTGGGTTCCTCCTTGCAAATGAACACAACATAGGTTGGGGTAAGGAATGCTTTGAAGTGGGGATGCCAATCAATCTGTGAAAAGTGTCAGCAGCCATCACGCGTTTTCTAAAGTTTGCAGACTTGATGTGTTGGGCAAGTACAGCATTTGAGCGCTCCTGGAAGGTGACAATGAACTCCTGCATGTTTGAGAATTGAGAAATCTTGACCTGGTTTAACGTGTGTCGTGTGTTGGGCTCATAGCTGACAAATTCATTCTCACCTTCTCTTTCCAGTCTTCCCAGATGGAAAAGATAAGGTCCTGGTGCCAGAGTCTGGCTTTATTGCAGAGGAAGGACCCCACTTCCTTAAGGCGGGCTACATTGGTAAGTCTGAAGTTGGTGCAGTAATCCTCATAGGAACAAATCCATGACTTGTACTCTTTCCCTTTAAAGTGGCCCACGTTCTGAGAAGCCCAGAACTTGATAGAGGACAGGTGCTCTGAATGGGTGATGAGGGGGAGGGCAGAAGACAAGGAGCCAGAAGGCAGGACAGGGGCCTCAGCAGGCCAGTTAACAACAGGGGCAGGCATCACAAGCTGCGACAACAACAGAAAGCAACAACAAAAAAACCAAGACAAAAGGTGGGTGTGACCTCCAAAATTTCTGTAGCAGTGAACTACAGATATGCGCAAAACCAAAATAATAGACAGTTAAGAATGATTTTATTAATCAAGAGGATTTTGTATTTAAAGCTGACAGATAGTGTTATCAAAAGTTTCAGATTAACTAATAAACCAATAATGCTATCACAGGGGAATCCAAAATTTTCAAAAAAAAATCAATCAAAGATGGCTTTATTTTTTCTGGACAAGCTTATTTTCTATAAATTTTTTAATAATTTTTTAATTTTAAAATTAAAAGTCAAATTTGAATTATAACATTTTTTATTTTAAGATTTGAAAAAATATAAGTTTTTATTTTTAAAAAAACTGGAAAAAATATCTGTCTGTAGATGTGTACAGAAATGATTCTGGAAAATGGCAGCTTATACAAATTTCCCAAATCACTTCCGGAACTGAGACAAGTGGCTGCTTTTTTATAAAGCAGCCAGTGTTTCAGATCTGCCCCAGCCTTACTTATACAGAATGTAACATCCTCCATGTCAACAATTCACAGATTTTACTTGTTATTTCAATATCCAAGGACTCTTTTTCTAGCTTAAATAATTAACCTTGATGGCAAACACTACATTTTTTATTTTTAGCTTTTAAGTGAAATGATAAAATATAAAGCCAAAACAATTCCTGCAACTAGTGACAGAGGATGCTCCATGCTGTATGAGTTAATTCCCATGATTACCCATTTAGCATATATAAGCTTTTTTTTTATAAATGGCTATGCTTTGGTTAAAGCTAGCTTCAAAATTTGAGTTTATATGATAGTATTTCTAATTAACTGAGAAGTCAAAAATTTTATATATGCTTTACAAAAATATAGGTTGGCTCTAATAGAGACCAGATATCATTTTACAGAATTGATAAAAAACAGTGCCCTAAAATTTTACCCTGAGACTAGAACTTTATGAGATAAAATAAAACCTGAGATGAAAATTACTGAAATTATTGTAAAAGGATGTGGTGCAAAATAAATACAAAGGTTTTTTAAAGCATATAAAAGATAAAAATAAGATCAATTAATTCTTTAAGGAAGGTGTCAGGAAATCCTGATAATTAGGGTTGAATGATCAATCATTATCCTAATAGTTATAGACAAGAGTATACAGGGCACCTTCAGAATAAAGCTCTCTATGCTATGTGTTATATCAAAGTGCCAATGTGTTGATCATCACTAGAAGATTTTAAGATTAAGTTTATGTTAAAAATATGACCCTCTATTTAATAAGACCTGAAACAGAGTGGCTGAATTATCACTGGCCAAATAAGAGCTCCAAAGAATGAAAGGTTGGGTAGGAAATTTTGAGAATACTAAGCAGATGTACCACTGCCATAAGGATTCCACCAAAAACTATCTCAGAGATTTGTGGGTGGGGAACTGCTTCACGCAGCAATTTAGTGTGTCAAGGCGCAAGTCCTTGGGATACATCCTACCAAGTGATGCATACTCAGTAACTCCTTTGGGGGGTAAAACAAAAACTCAAAGACTATCTTAGAGAACCTTCAAAATCAATGAATGAAGCTCCTCTCAACTGTCATTTATTTTTCCAAGTGCAGGATAGAGTTGCACCCAATGACTGTTGGCAGGGCCAAAAATGAGCCTGAAAAAGTGCTCTCATACATTAAATCAAAGTTTGGAAATATCCAAGTGAGCAGCCAATCAATTTTAGGGTCAATTGTAGCGTCTGGAATTGATTCTCTGAAGACAATTAACCCAAGAAACAACCAAAAATGCAACAAAACCTTTCTAAAAAAGATTGCAATTGGCCTAAACTTTCAGTAGCTAAAGATTTGGGACCCCAAAAAACACCAAGCGGGCCCCAGAGCTTGAGTCAACCTCCAGATCATGAAATTATCAAATTAATCACCTTAAACAACCAATAAGATTTTTTAAGTACCAACAAGAGCAAAACAGACAACCAACCAGTCAATAATGTTTCATCACCAAGCCAAAACCCAGTTTTTCAGCAGAATAGAGCTGAGAAGGTTAGAAACTCCTTTCATTTTGATATCTTCAAGTGAACACTGGTTATTTGATGCACTTTGGACATTATATCTTTGCAGGATTTTATTACTTTACTTCATTCCTTATACTGTTGGTGTTATCAGATAAAAAATCCATCAATTTTGGTATGTCTGAGGTCTTTATGGTAGCACAAGATGATGTCTACTCTGTGATGTGTGGGTACGTATGAGATAGTTACTCCATCCAACATTTTTTGGTGTATTTCTTCATAGACATCTACAAAAAAGTGCTTTTTTTGATAAAATTGTTACAGGTAATGTATGTGGTGCTTGGAGGAATCCCTTGTCCTTGGTACATAACACAAGGAGAGAAAAATCAGGAGCTAGTCTGCTTTGTGTCCTCAAGGTCCATACATGAAGACGTTATAGTGCATCTGAAGTGACCAGCCCAGGCCCTGGTTTGTACTGGATGTTCATGTTAAACCGTTTCAGGAATATCATTCATCTGGACTGTCTGCGGGAGAGGTTTGCTTGCGTTTTGAAGTAGATGGGAAACTTGTGATATGTGAGGGAAGTGAACTCCTCTTGTTTTTTGAAATAGCAGCACCGCTTCACCAAGTAATGTACTATTGTAAGTAGTTTCTTGTAATGAATTGGGTAGCAGCACTTTTCATCAGTTAACTTGCAAGATTCATATGCTACTGGCAAAAATTCTCCATCACTTATCTTTATGCAAAGAACTCCACCTATGGATGTTTCTGATGCATCAGTTTTTATCCTGTAGTCTCTGTCTCTTCTCAGATACTATAGAATAGGGGCAGATAACAACTTTTCTTTGAGCTGACAGAAACAGATTCCCTGTTAGGGTGTCCACACAAACTTGAATTTGACATCTGTGATGAATGACAGCAGTGCTGTGAGGACGCCACAGTCTGGAATGAAACAATGTGTGTAGGCAACCATATCAAGAAAGATTCTCAGTTCACTCTTGCCCTTGGGAGACAGCATGTTGCAAATGGCTTGTATCTTATGTTTTTCAGGTTGGATACTGTCCTTGGACACTATGTGGCCCAAGAACAGTAATTTTTCCCTGAAGAACTGGCATTTTGAGGGGTTTTCTAGTAGTCTGTGTTGGGCTAGGGTAGTAAACACCTCTTCCAGATCCTTGTGATATTTCTCAACATTGGGGTTGTACACAATGATGTCCTCCAGATAAACAAGAGCATGCTTTCTAATGTGGGGTGCAAATATATTGTCCATGAATGTGAAAAAAGTGGATGGCATGTTGGTCATACCAAAGTTGAGAACCACACACTCATAGGACTCATATTTGGTACAGAAGGCAGTCTTTGAAATGTCCTCTTCTTTTATTTGGATTTCACTATAGCTGGTGGTAAATTCAATCTTGGATAACACAGTTCTCTATATAAGCACATCAAAGAGGACAACAATTAGAGATAATGAGTATCAGCTTTGTATGATGAATTGTTTAAGGCTCTGTAATTGGTCACTAGTTGTAAGGAGCCATTCTTTTTGGCCACAAAGAATAAAGCTGCTCCAAATGATGACTGAGATGTTAGATGGGCCCTTTTTCTAAGCTTCTTTCAGGTAGGTGAAAAAAGGTTTGTCCTTGTTGGGAGTGAGGCAGTTTATGAGATTTGCCTTGAAAACTTTACCCTTGAGTTAGATGGCAAGCTGTATGTGTTTCTTGGGCAGCAAAACTTGAAATTCCTTGCAAAAAGATATCTGTATGATGAGCCACTATTTTCTGATCCTGGGGAAGTGGTATCATATTGTTCTTTAAAGTGTATGACCTTGTACTGGCAGAAGTCCCAATCAATTGCCTTGAGGTTGCCCTTTTTTCTTGGGTCTTTGTAATGTGTACAAACATGTGGTATCTCAGGAGTTAGTCCACTGTGTCTGAGTAAATTTTATAGTTGATCTCTTTTTGTTTGATGATCAGTACTGATGTGATCCATTCCACACAAGGTTTGTTTCTTCTTAGCCATTCCAGGCCAAGAACCATATCAAATCTGGAGAAGTCAATTATGAGTCCTTGAATGATAGAATGGAGGGTTTTCAGGACAATTGAAAAAGAGGTAGTCTCCTGGATAACATCAATGTGATGTTCATCAGCTAAAACTATGTTCTTAATCTGTAAAGGATTAGTAGCTAGATTGAACTTGTTCAAAAGGTTGCTGTTGATAATGGTATAATCTGTGCCTGAGTCCAAGAGTGCTGAACCTGTTTAACTTTAAAAGAGGAAAGGGTAAGACATCAATTTATTTGGTTGCCTGGTGATGGTGTAGAGTACTGGATCTCCTGATGGAATCTGAATTGTAGGTCACTGGTCTACATCTTAAGGTCAATATATGTCATTGGGCAAGGCTGATAGTTGTTGGAAAGAGCTTGGCTGGCTTATTACTCTTTCCACGCTTTTCTCTTATCCTGTTTGCCTTGGGTGGTCATAATCCTGAAGTGTGTACAGTTGGACTCCTTATTGTTCCTGTTGTGGTGATATTTGGGTGTTTGAGGATTATTGTTGTTATTGTTGTTAGGCAGAAGGCAACTGAAACGGCCTGAGAGTGAGAGTCTTTGAGTCTTTCTCTCTTCCCAGTCTGTGCTTTGTGGAGCATATCATAGTTTTGCTCTGTCTTCTCTGCTTCACAATACAGGCTTTGGAAGTTGGTCACTTGATCCAAGTTGATGTGTCTCATTACATGAGGTTTGAGCACATAGTAATACATGGGGTATGTGGCGGGGTTTCAAAGGCCATCTTGGAGGGAGCACATAGGCGCAGCTCTTTGTAGGACTTTGTTAAATTTTTACGGTACCTGTTTGTGTCAAGTTTTTTACTTGGCAGATGATCATGAGTAGTGTGTCCTTCATCATGAACCTGGTCAAAAAGTCCTGCTTGAAGGTCTCCCAGTCCTTCTCAGTATAGTCCTCCTACCACTTGTTGCACCAGGTGTTACAGTAGAAAACCAAATAGAAGGAATATTATGTCCCCGTTAGACCCAAAACTGGCAAAGAACCACCGCTAAACCCTTAAGAGAAATAGACAATTTAATCGCTGTCATTGAAAAAATGGGTCAAAGCTGGGGTTGCTCAAATAGCCCTTAAAAATCTGGACTTGCCATATCTCTGCCCAAATAGTTATGACAAGTAAATCACATGTTGTACACTATTTGATGATGGCAGCGCTCGGCCCGCTAGTTGCCAGAATTTTTTGAGTTATGACGTCATCAGCATAAATTCCAATGCAGGATCTTCAACTGCTGAAAATATTTGTACCAACTAATTGGAAGCCGCGGAATCCCCCCCATTCTGAACTACCTTAAGACTTTCCCCATTCCCCTCTAGAAACTTGTTTCTAGATATCTTACTCACCTTGGGAATAAAAGAAAGTTAACCTCATGTTTGTGTATTTGGGCCTGTTGGCCCCTGTCTTTGACAATTTTGCCGGGGCAATGGTTTAGTTGGCTTCAGACTCCTTTGCTGTCTCTTGGCCTGCCTTTTACGTTACCCCGACTTCTTGTTACTATTCTAATTTTCCTCTGCAAATGATCTTCTTGACCTTGATTTTTATCTCTATTTTATGTTTCACAGGTCACGGTTCCAAAATGATCAAGCCTTCCTCTCAATTTGGCTTACTGTTACTCAAACAATTAACTCTGTGTTTATTATATCCACATAATTTTTCTTTGAATAGTGCAGCTCGTCATCTTGCTCTAACACCAGGTGCTTGCATTGTGGGTCAGGCAAATAGAGATCTTCACAGTCCAGAAGCGTGCTGGGCACTTCATCTGTGTCAGCTTGTTCTGGGCTGACTGGATCCACACTGTAACATTGTCATTGTTGGCTCCTGCAAACAATTTCAAGGTAGCACTGCAAAGTTGCTGGGCTACATGAACATGCATGATGCCCTGGTCATTGGTTTGAGGTGTAGAGGATGGGGCCTGGAAGAACCCTTAGGCTGACAAGGCATATAAGGCGGGAACTGGGATTATCATGTTCTTGTAAAGGATATGTCATTCTGGTATTTTGGTTCCCAGTGTGTAGGCCATCCAATCCAAGGGGAGCCTGGACATGATCCTTTTGTATGTTTGTTGACCGCAGCGAGTACGGGCAACAGGAGGAATTTTGTAAAGAAAGGTAGGATGGAGAACCTACCTGGGCTACCAATGTTGTAACTGTGCTGTATTAGCAAGTTACAAGGGGAAAATATTTGGAAACTAGATAATTATCTTTATTGAGATGGATGCCTTATATAGTTTAGGGGTATTATTATAAGAGGAACATGATTGTGACAATCAATCAATTGGATTTGACAGGGGGTGGCTTGATACTTGTAATGAGTCAAGCACCAAATTGAGCTGTCCACCAAATAGGGATTGTCACTGTTTCTTGTTGCCTTGTTTGGAAACCCAAGTTGACTTCCACATTTGGCTTTGGATTATGGGGAAGTCAGTTTGAGTGGCACAGGGTCTCTTGTGCGGAACTTTTCCAGGGGGGTGACCCTGCTGTTTTGACACTGCTACCAATGACAAGAATTTGCTGTAGGGAAGCAAGGAATAAGAGAAAATGTATTTCTATTGATTTAAGATAATAATGCTAAACATTGCTGATGAGATAGAAAATAGATCAGGAGGCATTCCAGAATGGTGTGCAAAATCCCAGAAGCTACCTGAACCCATGTCCAGGAGCATGTAAGCTTGGCTAAAAACTGCAGGTGCAACATCATTATTTAGTCAACAGGACTGCACTTTCCAAAGCAGTTGAGATAAATAAAAAATCAAGTGCAGAGCCCATGGAAGTTGCTCACAAAACAAAAAATCAGCAATTCATATTAATTAGCAATAGAACTTGATCCACTGAAGATTTGTTTTGTGTACAGCATCTGTGAGTCCTGAACTTGGTTTTGTTTGTCTATCCCAACAGCTCTGAAAAGTACTGCATTATTAATCTCAACAACCATACATTGAGATTTAGCTGTTTAAGAAATCTTTCTAAAATAATTAGGTTTGGAAATAAAATTGTTGTATTCTATTCCAATACTAAGAGTAATAGATCTATTAGACGTAAACATTCATGCTTTTGAGGAAAGTATGACTGATGACGTTTTTCAAGCCACAAAGTTAGTTCATTTCATTCATATAATTCAAAAGTAGCCTCAAAGGTCTAATTTGATGTTGAGTTTTGAATGAACGCTTTGAAGCAAAAGGGGAGGTTATGTCAGCCCCATAATGTGCTTAAGAGGTATTGTAGTTGCCTGTGTATTCTATGTGTATATAAGACTAGCAGAATCAATGTTTGCTTGGTAGGAAGATTTGTCTCAATTTTCAAAAAATACGGGAGGAAGCACAGCAAAAGTCAGATAGCTTGTATGTCCTCGAAGATCAAGGACAGGTTTGCTTACAGGAAGAGAGTTAACTGACTTCACAGGAACTAAAGAATCCTCCTCTGGGCTTTCATTTTCACTTCCATTCACGTCCTTATCCCGTTTTTGTCCATAAGCTTGTGACTTGTCAGCCTTGCGTTTAAGTACTTTAGTTTTTAAGTTTCTAATGGCTTGATCTAAGGTTGGCATAGCGACAGACTTGGACTCATAGCCTCGAGTCAGACACTCGAAAGTGCTGATTTCTAATTACGATAAATATTAGCTCGAATAGGAAGTTTACCTGTAAAGCCATTCTCTGCTAAAGCGGCACAAGATCGCTGAACTTGTTCAATACAAGGGCTGAAGGTACATATTCTTCCCATTGTATTTTTCTAATAGTTGAGCAAACCATTATATATACTTTACCTTGATGGCTTGCTTAGCTGACTCAACTGCTTCCCAGGGTGCTGGTAAGTCAAGAAATACTAATTTAAATAAGTTAACTCCTAATACAATTTTATAGGCGTACCTGCATCTACTTCATTATCTAAACCAAATCCCTCTTTGCAGACATCTCTGTTTTGAACAGTAACACTATCTTGTAAGCCATGCAACAGGAACTCTGCACTATAACTCTTAGAGCCTGTATTTTTAAAAAAAATTACCGGGCCAATTCTGATCTTTCAAGGTGATATTCAAAAGTATACAGATGGCCAGTTTGACCAATCGTTCGAGCAATAGAGTGTGAAAACGATCCAGAGCCAGTTCCTGGAAAGTTGTTTAAACAATTGTGCAGAAACATTATGATATTTTTCATTACCTGACTCAATCACTTTGACACCAGGTTTTAAATCAAGATATGTTGAAATAAAGGCAATGTCGGCTGTATAAATGATCTGCGTTCGATGAGGTACAACCAAGGTCCAAAGCTCGGGTGTAGGATGCAGTAAATAGACAAACCCACGGCCAGTATGGGAAGTGAGCTAAGGGAAATAAAGTTTCTTCGCATCATGAGATAAAAAACTTTAGCCGGCATGAAAACCAGCTTACCTTGAGCCCAAAAAGTTGCCCGATCATGTCCTCATGCTTATATGAACCGAATCTACAACTGAACAGGTCCCCTGTTTTTACTTGAACAAAAAAGGCTACTTCTCTGTTCTTGATACAGAAAAGGGCAGCGTTAAACTAAGATATTAACAGTTTACTTACAAAATACAGAATCACGGTATCTCCCTCTTCTATAATATTTTTATAACCTGAGAAGCTCATTTTCTGTTAACTCTATTGAATCTAATCTAATAAAATTGAATAAAATGGTTGAAAAATTAGCAATTGGAAATAAGATGTCTTCAAGTGGGAGAAGGTAATAGCACTGATTGAGATGGGACTAGTAATTACATTTATTTCTGTACTAAAAGTCCAACAAGACAATTTAAAAAATTGAATCATGTTTGTCTTTGATCTTTGGTCGATTTTTTGGAAATTTTCTGAACAGCAATTTAAGATTTCAATTGACTTGAAGCCTGGCTAGATCTTAGGCTCAAGATGGGCCATCGAAATATTAAATTTTAATTTAAAATAGTTACTCTAAATCGAACCGGATCTGCATTTACAATAGAAGTATCTGGGCTCTCCAAAAACCGAAATTTTATTGATTTTAAACCCATCAAATAATTAATATTTACCAGCATTTTCTCTTCAAAAATATTAACATTAAAATTAAAAAATATGTGCAGAGACTAAAAAATAAGATTACATTTAATTGAAATTTCACTCCTTAAAAAATTGAAGAGCAAATACATGCGAAATGAAATCTGATTTTTTTAATCTTTTCATATCTCTATAAAGTATAAATATTTCTTCATGCTGACTGTCTTTAGGCTTAAATTAAAAACCCAGTCAGAGCCCTGCTACTATAAGTTAATACTGCAGTAATGGAGAAACTGGCAGGTGGTTTATTAATAGAGAACCATTATTATGGTGTATTAAAATGAAAGAGAATTTAACAGCAATAAACCAATAAGATAAAATTTCAACAAGTTCACTAGATAATTTTTACATCAAATACATATCCTTTTAAAATACTACATTGGTGCTTAGCTATAGCTTATTTTTCAAAAATTATAACAGATGAAGAGTGAGATAAAGTATGTTAGAACAACAAGCAAGGTATACAGTAGTTTTAAAAGCTGTAAAGATAAGCAAAATTGTGCCATCTATAAGTAAAATAAAATGAACTCAAACTTTAAAAAAATTCCAAGTACCAGTGTAAGATATAAACTCTTTTAACAGGAATTTTGAGCTTTGATAGACAAACTGCTCAAAAAAGCAACATACATCTTATATGACAAAAGAAAGATTAAGATATGCTACAAAAATCTTGAAATCACAAAAAAACAGTTTCAGTTGTCTTTTGAGATACAGTTACTTGCTATATAAATAGGGGGCAAAATACTCTCAGTTTCAGTGAGTCAAATCTCAAAGCAAATACAAAGCTCAATAACAACTCAATATACAAACAAGATCACCCTTTAGTTAGTCAAAATGAGATGTACACATGGAACTGAGCAGCTATCTAAACTAAAACAGGCATTCATAAACATAACCTGTATAAAAAGTGTTCTGAGTGTTTAAATCTAGTAAAATATTTGGGGGAATTGGTAAGAATTGATTTATTGATTCCAAAAAGACTTGAGAGAAGCCAAAAATCACTAATAAAAATATGAAAAATCTATAAACAGGAAGTTGGGGGTTTTACTATCATTTAATAACCATATACTGATAAAAAAACAGCACATAAAACTAGAGCTATAGCTTTATTTAGGCTTCTTTTTTATATTAAAAAGAAAGAGACAAATCAACAGAGTGTAATTCAGCTGGTGCATTCTATGGCTGGTGATGTTTCTGTGATTCGAAAAACAGAGTGAGCCCAACACAAGTACCCACTTGATAAGGCAGAAAAAAGACAGTGCATATTTTCAAGGTTGCACAGATACAACAACCTTTCCAGGATACACAGTTCAGGAGAAAGAAGAGCATAAATACAAGGATTCCAAAGCTATCCAAGAAGTCTGTCAAAGTTGACAAACTAAAAAAGTAAACAACAAGGAAGTTGATCTCACTTCTTTGGTATTTGACTGTACTACAGTCCCCTTGGGTGACTAGCTTAGTAAAATCACTTGAGTACTATAAAATTCAGAGATTGTTTTTTAGGATTCATAAATACAATCTGTAAGGATTTCCCAGATAAGAATTCTAGGAAAAAACCAATATTTATATGAATAATGTTGTTAAATCCCTTAAATTAATTAGGCTAAACTCATTAACAAGATCAAGGCAGGAAGGATCAAATCAGTCCTGGAGACTCAATGTCTCACAAAATCACTTAATCAACTAGGAATATTAATCAAAGTAGTTTTACACCCGGTTAAGATAAACAGAAATGATTCATTTCAGGATGAAGTTGGTTTGATCACATCATAATTTTCAACTCTTTGATAGAAATAGGAGCCAATCACACAAAAATGTGTGCTGGTTGCCAAAAATGTCCAGACACAAAGCAAATGATATAAGCCAAGAAAACAATTTATTACAGCTCAACATCAACTATCCTAATTGTTCAAAAACTAATTTCAGCCGCCAAACACAGCTACTATGTTTAGTACAGTTTTTGAGAACAGAATGAAATCTGTTACTAAAGTAAAAAAACTCAATCTAACAACAAGCCCCATAGCAACTGAAACAGACAAAAAAACATCAAATATTAAAAAATCACTAAATTTATCATGCTGTTACCAGTACATCTGTCAGGGCCCATAATAGGCCAGACAAAACCCTATGTTGCATAGGTTTGATGCCTGCAATTGAGCAATTGTGCAATCAAACAATCACGTCGTTGATCACGCTGATTAACCAAAATGAAACTTTAATGCCAAGTGGGGAATCAAACCCTGGTCAAGGCCAAACCTGGAGGCAATTGGAAACCGTCCCAAAGCCAAGCAAAAAAGATTTTAATTGACCCACATCCCTGAAACCCAGGAATGGGGACTTGGGTTGCCAAATGGCCCAAAAATCCCCTGCCAGCTTCCCCAGGGCAAAAACATGAAATGATCCATCTAACTGACAAATCAGGAGCCACCAATGAAACCCAACTTGAGAATAATTCATTGATAGCCAATAAGGAGTTGTCAGTAAGTCCAATTGCAGTTTCCCAGCAGGATATAGCTGGGAACACTGGAAACCCTTTCCTTGTTGACATTTCCACTTAATAAACTTTTGTTGGTTAATGCACACTGAGCATTTATACTTTGCAGGGGTTTATTACATTATCAAAAATTTTATACTGCCAGTGCTTTCAAACAGAGAGTACCTCCAGTATCAATGCCAGCACTGGGAAACAGAGCAACTTCTTGCTGCCCCCAACTAACCACTACCAGCCTTCACCCCATCTCCTAGTGTGCTGGACCAAGAACTAATTCCTGCTCCTTCACCATGCCTCTTCTTTCCTGGTGTTACTCTGCTCCACCAACTTGCCCAGCCAAGCCTGACCATGAGCGCCACCACAGAAGAACTTCCCTTTGTTCCTTCTGCTTCACCATATGATTACAGCAAGCTTGGGGTTGCCTGCTTGACCATGCTTGGGCTCACTGAGAAAGTGATTCCCCACATGGGGGTGTGGCATCCTTGGGCCACAGCTGACAATTATGTGATGTGGATGGTCCCCGTCATCTACTGGGCCTTCCAGGCTCAACTCTTCCCCTCAACTGAATGTTCTCCTGGGAGCACCCCAGGCCATGAAAACATCCTAATTGAGATTTACAAGCTATAGTGTTACAAAAGTAACAATCTCAAACTCCTGGGCGGTAATTAGACTCACACTCATCCAGCAGGCGGGGAGAGCAGGTGGCAGGGGTTCACCTGCACCTGGATTTTCTTCAAAAAGCAAATATTCAATTTCAGGAATTATTTCTGCCCTGGATATAGCTGTGGGCCCTGTCCTGGGCCCCAAAAGCTATGCCCAAGCCTTGGTGGGGTTACTGTGCCTGAAAGGCTAAATTTAGCTGCCCAGGGCTCCCAGTTCAAGCACATCCTCCATTTAGTAATTTGGGGTTCCCAATTGTAAGGGATTACATTCCTTACACAAATAGGAAACCAGACTTGAGCTTTTTTAAAAACAATTAAGGAACCAGAAATTGCATTTTTAAATGCTAAATCAGAAAACAAGAACAAAACCAAAGCCATTAATTTAATCAATTTGAAAACAGATTTGAAATTGATAAACAATGTGTTTTATTCAATTCTGAATGCAAAATTGAAAGCAAGTGTAAAAACAACAAGCAACACATAAATTCTAGTTTAAATTTGGTTTCAAAAGCCTTGGATAATAATAATAACAATGGGAACAACAATTCAGCATATAAAATTGGCTCTGATCACCAGACAACAGCCAATAAAATCAAAATTAAATGTGGAAAACATCCAAAACAGATTTTGAGGGACCCAAGAGACAAATCAGAACCAGAAGTCCAACCAAGCCAGAGAAGTACTGCACACCCATTCCCTGAAACCATCCACAACTATAGTGAAGTAGAATACTACAATGCAATATTACAACCTACCTCTTCTTGCATTGCAGGCTGCAGCCTGCTGCAGTTCTGCAAGGTAATACTTCTCAAATCACTCTTGCAGGTCCACCTGGTAACCACAATGTTCCCTGTTGTGTTTTAAGGCGCGGCACAGATACACAATGGGAAATCCTAACCTTAGGATTGGATTTGTACTAAGTCTTGGTTAGATGACAGGGAAGGCTATGCAATTACCTTGGGGCCCTAGAGGAATAATTCTACTAGTTGTGGCTAGAGAGAGGCGCAGAAGTACTGAAGACACAAAGACAAAAATGCAAATAGAACTTAATTTTTATTGGTGAATATGAAATGTAATATATAGTGGTTAGGAATACCATAAAACACTACCAGGACGGTAGGATCACTTGCCACCAGCATGAGTGGGGCAAGTGAGTTGCGCAGGATCAAGAAACTAAACAATTGTATTTCCTTATTCAGTCATCAACTCATTTTGAGAGGCAAAAGCAAAAGCAAGAGATTTGTCTTTGAAATGGCCCACCAAAGGCAAAATCAATACATGGTGAATAGCGGTATTCACAACATTGACCTCCCCTAGATTGGCCTTAGGGGGTGTGTGGGGTTCCTGTCCATCAGTCTCCAAGTGTGTCCTGGATTGTAGCCTGGGACCAGCTGGAAGGGGTTGTCATTCTCTAGTAAGGGGAAATGTATCTCAGAAATATGTATAGGGGTCAAAATGGGCTTTTATTCACTCTCAGAAGGAAGATCCCCTTAGAAACCTTCTGGTACATGGCCTGGGGGGTCAAGGAAACAATATGGATTTGCCAATATTTGGAGTCCTCCAACAATATCTTGGACTCCTTGTACTTGGTCTTGGACTTCTGTACCTCATTCTTGGACGTCTGCTCATTAGACTTGGACTCCTGCTCCTTAAACTTGGACTCCAGTACCTTAAACTTGGACTCTGGCGCTGCGCTTAGGATCCAGCTTCCTATTATTGGGCTCCTGCTCTGTTATCTTGGGTTGTATTAGTCCAACCAAGCTCCTGCTGGTGATCAAAAGGCTTCCAAAACCTCTTGGCAGAAACTCAGAAGACCTGGGAAAGACCTCCAAAAGCTTTCAAAAGACCTTGAACAGACCTGGTAACTTTCCAGCCAGCCCCCTTCTTATATTGTCCTTTTACCAACAGTTCCACCTTCAAAATGGCTTTCTTCATAATATTAAACCATTGCCGCTCACTTTTACCTATAATAACTTAAGCTTACATAATTACTTTCTCAAAAGCTTAAAGTATTAATTCACTATTTCCTTGCTTATACTTTAAGCTTTTGGCTTCCAACCAATTATTTCCATCAGGAAACCTGCCAGAACTCAACCAATGAATGCAGAGTGCGGAAATAGACCATTCCTGAAGTTCCACTGGGATCCAACTATGAAAATAATTTCCACAGCTCAAACCGCTCAAATTGACAACTCTTCACGCACCAAAGCGTTAACTGGTCCATTATTCCAGCACCAGTCTTCCCTGAATTCCACCTAAACCAATTTAAATAGTAGAATACTATTTAAATTGTTCTTTCTGGACCTCTTCAACATTTTCCCCATACATTTACAAATATAGTAAAATCCAAGGGAAACATCCCACCAAAACAACTTTGTATCCCGCTCTCATAGCAACATACCTTCACCTATCCTAGGAACTTAATAAATAAATATCTTACCCACACTTCTATCCACATTCCTTATTGATTTTAATACTAAACCAAGGCAAAAAATTCCACATTTTATCACCTTGGCAAATCAATTTGGCAAAATCTTGGCTCATTTCTCCGGACCACCAGTTCTTCATCATCATCTTCTGATCCTTCAGCCAGCTTCTGTATCATGATCAGCTAGTCCTGCATCATAATCTTCTGGTCCTTCAGCTTATCCTCAACCAGTTCCTCAACAAATCCTCACTAGGAACCTCCTTAGTTCCCTCTGCACACTGAACCATATTGGTTCCCACAATTCAATATGATTTAACAGTCCGTCAACTAGCCTTCACTGTGATCAAACAGTCCCTCTTTATAGTCTTCTCTGTTAATTCTGTGAACCACCTTGGCTCTTTATCTCAGTTCCCATTACCCAAACTTGTAGACCCAGGCATGAGTCTACATTTAACTGGCGTTTGACTGGGCCCTTGCAAGTGGCAATCCACTTAGACCATTCAACCATAGATCCATGTCTATGCGTTGTCTTTACTCACCCAGGTGATTAATTCTGGGCTTTCAGTTGCAGAGTAATCAGCTCCACTTCCCAGAGGCCTGATCACACCAAGCTCTGAAGCTTGCTTCCCCAAGCAAGCCGCCTTGGTGACACCTCTGAGAAAATCTATGCCCTCCAATGCTCACTTTGGGTTTCCCCAAAGCTCCCATAGGGGCATAAACAAGGAAACCCTACCAGTCTGTTAGGTAGGATGCTTGCTCAAAGACCTCCTGTAAGCGTATTAGGGTATGAAGAGCCCTCAAAACTCTTCCCCTCCCTGGTAGCCTGCGTTACCTGCCAGGGGTCCAAAACCTACTCCCCCAGACAGACAAAGTTCCCTGCTTGCTATTTCAGTCTTCACCCTTCTGTAGCCACAGTTTCCTGCGGGGTGAAGCACTATAGCCCCAAGCAGCCAATATCTTCTGCTGGGTGGAGGCAACATCTGCCTCTGGTAGTCCCATGTTACCTACCAGCCAGGTCTTACTTACCCTAGTAGACCATGTTTACTACTAGGCTCACCCTACTTACCCCTATTAGCCCCATGTTACCTACTAGGCTCATCTTCAACAAACAACCAAACTCTTGCTTGGCCAACATTAGCCCCGCCTGCAAACCACCAAACATGTGGATCATCACAGGGTGGTATTTGCAGAGGAACTTGGCATGCACTCAAGCAAAAGGGCAACCACTGGAGAGGAGCTTCACAGTGTATTCAGACCCTCGTTTGAAGGTCACTTCCAAAAGACCAATCCACAGAGTGTTCAGCTTATGCGCACGCCCGCCCACTCTATGTTGGTAGTAAAGAACATAGTTGCCAACATCAAATTCAGGCAAGGGGGAGCGTCCAGCATTATCAGGAGAAAGTTCAAGCATCTTAGTCTTGTATGTAGAAGTATAGGCAGTGGCCTGTATATTGATTATACAGTTAACTAGATCCTTGATGTGGTTGTCAGGATTCATGGCCTTATCAGAGGAAAGCAGGGGGCCCCCAAGAGTAATGGGGTAGTAGCCTCTTGCCCATACAGCATAGCAAAAGAGGAGTACCCAGTGACACAATGTTTGCTAAGGCAATACACAAAGAGAGCAGCAGGTAAGTATAGGTCCCAGTTGGCGTCGTCAGAGTAGGTGAGCTTCCTCATGATGGAGACCAGTGTTGAATTTTCACGCTCAACAGCCCCATTGGTAGAAGGGTTGTAGGGGAAAGAGAAGGACTGGTGGGACCCCAAAGCTTCAACAACAGAGGTTACCAGCTTGGCATTGAACTTAGTCCCATTATCTGAGAGCAACACTTGAGGACAACCATGGCGGTAGAAAACATCTTGTAACAGGAAGGCAGCAGTTGTCTTAGCCGTGATGTCCTTTGTAGGGCAAGCCTCTACCCACTTACTGAAGTGATCAGCAGCAATCAGGATAAAGAAACACCCAGAACGTGAGCAGGGGAGAGAACCTACTGCTTCAATGCTGACAGTATGAAAAGCATGTTGAGGGGGAACTAATTTGAACTCGTGGGCCACAACTTGAGGCCTCTGCAGCTGGCAGTCATGGCAACTAGCTATGACGTCTGGAATTAGCATGCAAAGATTTTACCAGAAGTAATTCTTCTGAAGCCATTCAAAAGTCTTAGCAATGCCTCCATGCCCAGTCTCTTTATGAGCTTGCAACACCAACAAGAGGCAGAGACTGGGTTTTACATAGGGCAGATACTGATCTTGTACCTTTTTGAAGAGTTGATTGTTGCGTATGAGGATATCTTTGGATAGCTTAGACAAAGCCAGTTGGACCTCTTCTGTTTCACTCTCCCAAGAAGAAGGGTATCCAATTAGTTTGTACAACTGGCCAGCCTCTGCAGGGTGTAAAGCAAGAATGGGCATTCTGGATAGCCCATCAGCGTTCTGATGTTAAATCCCAGGGCAATGAAGCACAGTGAAGTCGTAACCTTGCAGATGTAGGGCTCATCTAGCTAGGCGCCTGTGGGGTTCCTGTCCACCAGTTCCCAATTGTGTCCTGGATTGTAGTCAGGGACCAGCTGAAAGGGGTTGTTATTCTCTAGTAAGGGGAAATGTATCTCAGAAATATTTATAGGGGTCAAAATGGGCTTTTATTCACTCTCAGAAGGAAGATCCCCTTAGAAACCTTCTGGTACATGGCCTGGGGGGTCAAGGAAACAATATGGATTTGCCAATATTTGGAGTCCTCCAACAATATCTTGGACTCCTTGTACTTGGTCTTGGACTTCTGTACCTCATTCTTGGACGTCTGCTCATTAGACTTGGACTCCTGCTCCTTAAACTTGGACTCCAGTACCTTAAACTTAGACTCTGGCGCTGCACTTAGGATCCAGCTTCCTATTCTTGGGCTACTGCTCTGTTATCTTGGGTTGTATCAGTACAACCAAGATCCTGCTGGTGATCAAAAGGCTTCCAAAAACTCTTGGCAGAAACTCAGAAGGCCTGGGAAAGACCTCCAAAAGCTTTCAAAAGACCTTGAACAGACCTGGTAACTTTCCAGCCAGCCCCCTTCTTACAGTGTCTTTTTCCCAACGGTTCTGCCTTCAAAATGGCTTTCTTCATAAGCTTAAACCATTGTTGCTCACTTTTTTCTATAATAATTTAAGCTTACATACTTACTTTCTCAAAAGCTTAAAGTTATAATTCACTATTTCCTTATTTATACTTTAAGCTTTTGGCTTCCAACCAACTATTTCCATCAGGAAACCTGCCAGAACTCAACCAATGAATGCAGAGCGCAGAAATATACCATTTCTAAAGTTCCACCAGGATCCAACTATGAAAATAATTTCCACAGCTCAAACCGCTCAAGTCAACAACTCTTCACGCACCAAAGCGTTAACTGGTCTATTATTCCAGCACCAGTCTTCCCTGCATTCCACATAAACCAATTTAAATAGTAGAATACTATTTAAATTGTTCTTTCTGGACCTCTTCAACTTTTCCCCATATATTTACAAATATAGTAAAATCCAAGGAAAACATCCCACCAAAACAGCTTTGTAACCTGCTCTCATAGCAACATACCTTTGTCTATCCTAGGAACTTAATAAATAAATATCTTTCCCACACGTCTATCCACATTCCTTCTTGATTTTAATACTAAACCAAGGCAAAACATTCCACATCTTCCCACTTCATCAAATCAATCCGGCAAAATCTCGGCTCATTTCTCTGGACCACCAGTTCTTCACCATCATCTTCAGATCTTTCAGCCAGCTCATATTCCAGCTCTTCAGCTTAACCAGAAATCAGTCTATTAACTTCATCAGTCCTCTGGCTACTCCTGCAACACAATCTTCTGGTCTTTTGGCCAACCTGCATCATGATCAGCTAGTCCTGCATCATAATCTTCTGGTCCTTTGGCCAACCTGCATCATTATCCGCTAGTCCTGCATCATAATCTCTGAGTCCTCAGCTTATCCTTAACCAGTCCCTCAACAAATCCTCACTAGGAACCTCCTTTGTTCCCTCTACATACTGAACCATATTGGTTCCCACAATTCAATATGAATTAACAGTCCGTCAACTAGCCTTCACTGTGATCAAACAGTCCCTCTCACTAGTCTTCTCTGTTAATTCTGTGAACCACCTTGGTTCTTTATATCAGTCCCCATTACCCAAACTTGTAGACCCAGGCATGAGTCTACATTTAACTGGCGTTTGACTGGGCCCTTGAAAGTGGCAATCCACTTAGGCCATATAACCATAGATCAATGTCTATGCGTTGTCTTTACTCACCCAGGTGATTAAGTCTGGGCTTTCAGTTGCAGAGTAATCAGCTCTACTTCCCAGAGGCCTAATCACACCAAGTTCTGCAGCTTGCTTCCCCAAGAAAACTGCCTTGATGACACCTCTGAGCAAATCTATGCCCTCCAATGCTCACTTTGGGTTCCCCCAAAGCTCCCATAGGGGCATAAACAAGGACACCATACCAGTCTGTTAGGTAGGATGCTTGCTCACAGACCTTCTGTAAGCATATTAGGGTACACAGAGCCCTCAAAGCTCTTCCCCTCCCTGGCAGCCCGCGTTACCTGCCAGGGGTCCAAAACCTACTCCCCCCAGACAGACAAAGTTCCCTGCTTGCTATTTCAGTCTTCACCCTTCTGCAACCATAGTTCCCTTCTAGGTGAAGAACTATAGCCCAAAGCAGCCAATATCTTCTGCTGGGTGGAGGCAACATCTGCCTCTGGTAGTCCTTTGTTACCTACCAGCCAGGCCTTACTTACCCTAGTAGACCATGTTACCTACTAGGCTCACCTTAAACAAACAAACTCTTGCTTGGCCAACATTAGCCCTGCCTGCAAACCACCAAACATGTGGATCATCATAGCGCCCTTCTGGATCCTTAAGTTGTTGTAACCTTTTAAGCAAAGCATGGTCAGTGACAACTGTGAAATGGGTAACATACACGTAGTGGCAGAACTGTTTGACTGCATGCAACACGGCAAGACACTCCTTCTCTGTGACACTATAATTCTTCTCATGCTTGTTTAGCACGCAGGAAGTGTAAGCCACAGGATGGTCTACATCCTTGTTGTCTAGTTGGGCCAGAATAGCCCCAATAGCAAGATCACTAGCATCAGTGTATAGGATGAACTCCTTATCATAGTCAGGATATACTAGGATTGGCGCCTCTTTAAGTTTTTGCTTAAGGGTTTCAAAGGCTTGCTTCTGACTGGAAGTCCATTAAAAAGGGACATTATGTAACAGCTAGACTAGAGGCTCACTAGTATTGGCAAAGTCAGGGATAAACTGTCTGTAGTAGCCCATCATCCCTAGAAAGACTTGTACCTCTTGCAGGTTTGTGGGCGGAAGCATTTTGTCAATGGCCTCAACCTTCTTAGTCATTGGGTGAATCCCTGTCTGGGTTACTTCATGGCCCAAGAATTCAAGACACTCTTTGAAGAAGGCGCACTTGGAAGGTTTTAGTTTGAGGCCAGCTTCTCAAATCTTTATGAATATCTCTTTGAGGTGAGCCAGGTGATTGGTGAAGGTAGCGCTGAAAACCGCTATATCTTCCAAGTATACTAGGACGCAAAACAACTTCAAGTTGCAGAGGATGGAGTCTATGGCCCTTTGGAAGGTGACTGGGGTGTTGCAGAGCCTCTGCGGCATGTGAGTAGGCTCAAAAAGCCCTTCAGATGTAATGAGCGCGGATTTTTGGCAATCCTTGGGCAACAGATCAACTTGCCAATATCCAGATGCCAGATCCATTGCAGAGAAAAACTTAGAGCCCCAAGACGTTGGAGAGCATCATTGATATGTGGCAAGGGGTATAAGTCCTTCTTGGTCAAAGATTCAATTGGCAGTAGTCCATCACAATACAATGACCTCTATCTTTTTTCTTTAATATGAGTAGCAGGGATGCCCAAGGACTTTGGGAAGATTCCAGCAGCCCAGCGTCCAACAGATGTTTGAGCTCTTTATATACCTGGGCGTCCTCCACACAACTGCCATAATATGGTTTAGCACGGAAGGAAGGAGCGTTTCCAGTGTCAATCTGATGAATAGTGCCTTTGGCTAACTCATAGTTGGTACTGTCCTTAGAAAAGATGTCAGAAAATTGATCTAGCAAGTCTAGCACCTCTTTCTGTTGAACCAGGGACAGCTGTGAAAAGTCTTGCGCAGTGAACAAGGATAGGACTTGGGGTTTATCCTCAGGTAGGTTAAAATCTTGGAGTGTGCCAAAGGGATGAAGAGACAGGACATCAGGAGCGCTCAACAACTTGCCATATCCAACAGCCTGCACCCTAGACACAGTCATGGGGAGAGCAGTCAGGTTGGCTACCAACAATTAAACAGGGTCCTTATTGGAGACATCTAGGATTCCAGGACAGAGATAAGGTTTGTTGCGCCCTAACAAGGGGGGAGAGTACAACTCCAAGAAGGTTTGTTCAGGTAGTTCATATGATATCTGGGAGTCTAAGATGGCCTGGGAGCCAGGTGAGATAGTGACAGCAAACGTTGCTAGGAGAGGGATCCCCTCAGATGAAGGACAAGCCATGGGTGGACATTTCATGTTTGAATAGTGGGTGCAATATTTGAGATTGAAAACCCCAGTGGGGTATTTCAAAATGCACATCTTCAGGCGCTTCCCGGGAACTTTAACCGGCTCTTCAAAGATCAGAGGGACTTCTATCCCAGAATAGAGAGGTAACCATCTTTCAAGTTGATTATCCCATTATATTCCCTAAGGAATTGAGTGCCAACTAAGAGATTGTAACTCTTGTTTTCCAAGACAACTGCTGGCGCAGCTAGGAGAAGCTTTCCAAACTGCATGGGTAGAGCAGAGTATGCCCCTATGGCGTGGGTCATAGACAGTTCAGCTGTGCCATATGACTGGTGATAATTAAGGTCAGGAGCAAGTTTGAGTTTCTTCACAAGCTTGGAGGAGACAAGGTTGACTGGCAAGCCAGTGTTGAAAACAGCCTTGATCTTCACTTTTTGAATGGATATCTCTACTCAAGTGGTAGTGCAACCAAAGGGCGGAAGGACAGCCAAGATATCTTGAGCCTCTGATAGTTCCTTATCCCACTTCTCAATCATGCATCTTAATCTTGGGAACTCCTTATAAACAGTTTAGAGAGGGAGCAAAATATATACATTCTTGAAGACAGCGTCAGCAACCTCAGCAGCTTCTTCTGACAACTCCACTAGCACAGGGGACCTCTTAGCTTGAGTGAGGTAAGGGCAAGAAACAACTTATTTGGCTTCAGGCAAAGGCTTAGCAGTAGTTGTAGTCTTTCCTGAGCGCATTTATAGGGGACTGTAATGGTTTCAGGAACAGCCAGAACAGAGTACCCATACACATTGGCGTTGTCAGTATCAGAGTCATCCAGGTCAGAGTCATCAGAGATATTGTGGAACAAAAGGAAGATAGGAGGAGACTCATTGTCAGCAGGTTCAGAGTCAGATATAGAGGGTGGGATTGAAAGAGAATGGTAAGAATTTTCAACCAGGAGTGTCTCTGCCTCTAGGTTGACTGTTCTTTTCCCGCCTGCTCTTTTGGATCAGCTTCTTCAACCCAGGGGTTGGTGCAGACTCAAGAATGGTGACCTATCTGACCACAGTTATGGCAACCTTGGCATCAAGGAGGATTTTGCAAGTTCATGGTAATAATGCAAGGACCACAGGAAGACAAACCAGAGTTAGAAGCAGCTTGACTTTCCCTAACAACTGCTCCAGAATGGGTAAGGTGCATGTCCTGCAACAGTGTCTTTATGCTCTTCATAGAGGAAAGCATAGCTTTATGGGCTTTAAAGTAAAGGCACAGAAGCTGGTTAACTTTAAAGGCTTGAGCGCAAGCCATGTAAGCTTCATGGGCTGTCAATTGTCTGCTTGTTATTAGTTGCTGTCCTTCCATATAGAATCTGTCTGAAAACTCAGCTGGTGTCTCTTTAGGCTTGAAAGCAATGTGCATAAAAGTGTCCTTTTTTACTTCCAGCCTAAGGTCACCACCAAACTTGTCAATCAGAAGCTGCTTCATCTCTTCCCACGTCTCAATGGTGGGTAGTTCAGGCACCACTACCTCCTGGCAAGTTGGGTGTAGACAGGTCGAAATATGTTCCTTCTTAACCTCATCCAATGATTGTCTCATGGCAGTATCATAGATAGTTAGGAAAGCTGCAATGGTCAAGGTTTTGGGATCAAAGACTTACTTAAAGGTAGGCTTGAAGTGGGCTTTGGGAGTTGGGCCACTATTGCTTCTATTGAGTATGTTTATATGTAGGGAAAATTCTGCTTCAGATTCAGCTATGGGCTGTCTAGCCCATAGCTGAAAAACACTCTCTTCAAGGGTAGTCAGGGTATCAACATCGCAGATACCCATGTTGACAGCTTGAGTGGTCTGTTGTGCAGTAGCATCTAGGCGTTGACCTTGGGTGGTCACTGATGTGGAGAGCTCAGCCAGTTGAGAAGTAAGGGATGGCCCCACAGAGAGGCAAGGGGCAAACCTGTTGTTCACAGAGTCAATCAATTCACTCATCTCTTGTACATCTCTATCCAGCTCAGTATGGTCTTGCTTCAGATGATCCACCTTGTTAGCTAGGGCAATTAGCTCCCTAGCGCATTGGATTTGAGGGGCTCCTGGTAAGCCAGGGCAGCAACCATCTTTGTCAACAACCCCAAATGGACTAGCAGAAGTTGCCATCATCTTGCATAAGGCAGAAAGCTCTTGCTGTAGCTCAGCAACTTGGGAAGTCAACTCAAGCACCTGGGGGTCAGGTTGAGGGGCTTTGGTAGGACGTCCTTGATTGCAAGTAGTTGTATGTAGTTCTCAAATAGAGTCCCATATTCTCTGCTCTTGATCCACTAGGTCATCAGAAGGGGGAGAGGGCGGAGCATCTGGCTTGGGCGTAGATAATTCATCCACTTGGCTCTGGAGTTTGGCTATAGCAGCAGCGGTGGCAGCTCTCTCTTGACCAAACACTGTACTGAGGTCATTAAGGCCGTTGGCAGCAAAGTCTGCTACCTGCTGTAGTTGCTTGAAAGAATACATGCTGAATGCATTGAGCTTCTGAACAAGTTGTTTGAAGTTGGTGAGATAAGCGTTTAAAGTGGAATCTACTTGAGTTTTCCAGGGTTGTTCTAGCTGGTGAAACTTGTGTAGATGCTTTCTCACATATTTGGGGATGGACTGGCGCATTTGTTCAATAGAATTAACCAAACAGGTCTAGGAGGTAACAGAGTTGCGCTGATTGTCAGATACCAAGGAAAATAGGGAATGGATCCACTGTTGGTAGGTAGCAAACTGGTCCCAGTGATGAGTAACTGCTGTTTGTAGAGACGAGATTTCTTGGATGTGGAGCCCCAACACCATTTGATGGTGAGCCAAGGCAGGCAGCATAAAGGATGATAGTAAATGCTCAGCAGAACCAGACACTGAGAGGAGATGCTGTAGAATTTGAGGAGCCACAATCAATTAATAGTATTCCGCTTGACTGAACTGTAGCTGAAGGCAAGGGATGGCCCTTCACAGGCTATCCCAGGGGCTACTGCCATGACTTGCTCTAAGTCAGGGGTACCCATGGGGTAAGCAACTAGGCAGGGACCATTTCCAAGGTTCAGTACAGTAGGGGCAATAGGTGGGTTGGCAATATCTTCCTCAATAGGAGGACTGGTAATTTCAGGTGAAGTTGGCTCTTGTATAGGTGGAGGCAAAGGACCTGAAAACGTGGATGCAAAAGGGATAACCAAGGGGCTTACAGCCCATGTAGTGAGCACCATTTTTGTTGTGTTCTGAGGCGCTGCACAGACACACAACAGGAAATCCTAACCTTAGGATTGCGTTCATACTAAGTCTTAGTTAGATGACAGGGAAGGCTATGCAATTACCTTGCAGCCCTAGAGAAATAATCTCTACTAGTTGTGGCTAGAGAGAGGCGCAGAAGTACTGAAGACACAAAGACAAAAATGTGAATATAACTTAATTTTTATTGGTGAATATGAAATGGAATATATAGTGGTTAGGAATACCACAAAAAACTACCAGGACGGTAGGATCACTTGCCACCAGCATGAGTGGGGAAAGTGAGCTGCGCAGGATCAAGAAACCAAACAATTTTATTTCCTTATTCAGTCATCAACTCATTTTGAGAGGCAAAAGCAAAAGCAAGAGATTTTTCTTCAAAATGGCCCACCAAAGACAAAATCAATACATGATGAATAGCAGTATTCACAACATCTCCTTCATCACTTGAGCTCAGTATTTAACCTGGCAAATTTTCCCCTTTCAAATTGCCCCAACAATTTTTCTTATGCCTATCAAACCAATAAATCTATATTTTTAACCTCTAAAAACTTGATTAGTAGATTCAAAGGTTCCCCCCCAACAACATGAAGTTCATATTCCTTGTGTGGACTTTTTGTGTGTTAATCAGTAATGGGCTAGCTTATGTGAATTTTGAAACCCCCAAACCAACCCCCACCAATAAATCAGAAGACTCAATTTGGTATTGTTTTGGACCACGTTGTTGCCATGCTCTATATGTAGAAACAGCCTGATTCCCACCTATCATCCACCCTAAGCCCCCTGGTTAGTCTTGGGGTATACCGGCGTTTATTACCTTCTAAATCACTTTACTTCCTTCCCAGGGAGATTCTGCTTATTTGGTCACCTTCTACACATGTTAATGATAGGTATTTCAGTAAGTTCCACTCTAGTCAGATTCAACTTGAGAGCTCTACTTCATTCAATTGGAGAGAGGCTTCCCAATAAGTGGATCCCTAAAAGTTTGTTGGAGCCCCTACTGAACCACTTTATGGGTGGTCCAGGTCAACATTTTACCTATAAATTCATCTTCTACGTTGTCCTCATCAAATGTCTTGCCCTCATAATTGTTACATTCACCATAAGCTTCACTGTATACAAGATTCTGTCCCTTTTTTGAAAACCAACAACCTCAGAACCAATTGTCTCCAGAACCAGTAACCAGGTTAAACAGTGGTCCTGAACACCCTATCCGCCATCACCCCAGGAGATAATAAAGGAAACAAGATCCTGATGCTCCTGGCCTTCTCCAAGTCCCTGTTCAAAACTTCATCAGAAAAATTCACCACTGACACAGAAAGTACACCATGTGGCAGAAAAACTTACTGGTAAGTCTCACCTTTGGTACGCCAAGGCAACCCTCCAAGGAGAGTATCTCCTCAACAACTATGATCAGTTCTGCAATGCCCTCTTAGCCACAGTATCCCCTGCTATGAACCCTGATCAGTTAAGAGACCAAATCTCCGCCCTCTACCAAGGAAGAATGTCAGCCCAAGATTATGCTAAAGAATTTACTTGCCTCAAGAATGCCATTGGTATGAGTAATGATGAAGCCTGCTACCTGCTTTGTAAAAATCTCTCCTTTGAACTAAAGAATTTCCTTGCCCATCATTAGTTACCAACCGGCTTTGACTCCATGGTCAAGGAAGTGATCAAGTGGTCTGCCAAGGTGAAGCAGCTCCCATCTTGGACCAAACCTCAGAATCCAGTCCCCTCTTCTGCAGTTGTTATTAAGGAAAACAGAAACCCCCTCTCAAAGTTCCAAGGGGAGATGCCCAAAGGACTGATCCCCAAGGAGGGTGGGGAATACCAACTCTCAGCTGAGGAGAAACAACGTCAAACACAACTTGGACTCTGTATGTATTGCGGGAAGGCTGGACACTCAGCCAAGGACTGCCAAGCCTTGGCCAAGGTACAATCTCCTACTGCTCTTATAGCTAGTTCTTCAAATAAAGAACCCTCTCAATATTATGCCCTATTACCAGTTGAACTAGGTTCTGCTAAAAACTTGCAGGGAGTAAAAGCCTTATTAGACACAGGCCCCATAGGGAACTTCATAAGTAGCTCCTTGGCCCAACAATTGGGACTCCAGGAAGGACCTTCTGCTTGGGTGACCCTAGCCAATAAGTCAATCACCAAAGTAACTAGAATTGAGGGGAATCTAGGGGTCAAGGTAGGGAATAACCAATTTGACATCATGGTGTCCTCATTGTCAAATTTGGCCTTTCCACTGATTCTGGGTTTCCCATGGGCCAAGACTGCTAAGGCTATATTAGATCTGGACTCAATGACACTCTTCACTCAGAAAGAAGGGGTTGCTTCTTCTGTTCCCTTTGACCAAACTGGACATGAAGGGATCTTGACTCCAGAAGACACCATCAACATTCTCACTTGCCTTGAAGGAAATATTCCAAACTCAGATCCCTCCAGAGCTTCAAGATCTGGCAGAAGCCTTTAGTGAATCCTCCTGCTCCCAGTTATCTATCTGCAGAGAGTTGGACTTGTGTATCAAATTAGTACCAGGATCAGTACCCACCTGGGGTAAGCTCTATCCAGTCAACCGCACCCAGAGTTTAGCCATGAAAACATACCTAGATGAAAATTTAGCAAAAGGATTCATGCATTGCTCAAACTCCCCCTGCTCTTCTCCTATGTTCTTTGTTGGTAAATCAGATGGATACCTAAGACCTGTGGTGGACTACTAAAATCTCAACAGCATCACAATCAAGAATTAAAACCCTATTCCCTCTTCTGAAACCCTCACCAATTGACTAACAGGGGCAAAATTTTCTCTAAACTTGACCTTTGCAACGCCTACCATCAAATTTTTATAGCTGAAGGTCATTGATGAAAGACTGCTGTGAGAGCCCCTTTTGGATAATATGAATACCTGGTAATGCTCTTTGGCCTAAGTAACGCCCCAGCAGCCTTCCAGGGGCTCATTAATGAAGTCCTCTTCCCTTTTCTGGATACCTGTGCTGTAGTATACCTTGACAATATCCTCATCTACTCTAAGGACCATGACTCTCACCTCACCCATCTTCAAGAAGTCCTTCAGGCCTTAATAAAAACTTTCTTGTTCTGTAAACTGGAAAAATGAAAATTCTACAAGAAGGAAATTGAGTTCCTAGGCTACAACATCTTGGAAGGAGGCTTTGCCGTTGCCCCGTCCAAGGTCCAAGCTGTGGCAGATTGGCCTGTTCCTACCTTCCACACCAAGCTTTGTGGGTTCCTGGGACTAGCTAATTTCTGTTGCAAATTCATCAAGGACTTCTCAGCTATTGCCTTACCTCTCACACAGCTCACATCAGACAAAGTACCCTTCTCATGGAATCCTGAAACACAGTCAGCCTTCAAAGCCTTGAAACTCGCCTTCTCTTCTGCCCCTGTCCTTCTACACCCAGACCCAGAGCGTCATTTTTTTCTGGATACAGATGCCTTGGATTTTGCGCTGGGAGTGGTGTTGCTCCAGCTTGGGGAGGATGGAGAACTTCACCCTGTTGCATTCTACTCCTACAAGCTCTTGGACAGGGAGCACAATTACCATGTCTACAAAAAGGAATTATATTCCGTAGTGCGCACCTTAGACCACTGGAGAAGATACCTACAGGGAAGTAAATATCCAGTCCACATTTGCACAGACCATAAAAACCTCCTATAATTCACAGAAAAATGCAAGGTTTGTCCCTGCTTGGCCCGTTGGGCTATTGACCTAATGACATACAACTTCCAAATTAAATACACTCCAGGTAAGAAGAATGCTGTCCCTGACGCCATTAGCCACAGAGAAGACCTTGACAACCCCAACACCTCCTACCACACACACAACATTTGACAAGTGTTGGAATCCTCACAATTCCTGAACCTCATTGCTACTTCTTCCCTGCACACCAACCTGGATAAAGAGAACTAAGAGGAACAACTACTGAACCCTCCAACTATCACCACAGATCTAGAAATAAGACACAACATTTGGTACCATGACAACTCCCTATTTGTCTCCCAAGGACCTCTTAGAGACCAGATTATCCAAGCCTTCCATGACACTCCTCTATCAGGCCATGGGGGTATTACTAAGACCCTCAAAAGGATTTCCTGACAATACTGATGGCCCTCAATGAAGAAGTTAGTGGGAAGCTACATAAGCAAATGCCTTGAGTGCTGTCAAAACAAAACCTCCCACCAAAAGCCCCAAGGCCTCCTGCAGCCCTTACCAATTCCTCTCCACCCATGATTTTCCATCTCAATGGACTTCATTGTTGATTTTCCCAAGAGCCTAGGCAATACTAGAATCCTAGTGATGGTAGACTGCTTGACCAAGTATGAGATCTTCATCCCCTTATCCACCGCCTCTGCCAAAGAGACTGCTCAGATGCTGCTCAAGAATGTGTTTGCCTACCATGGAATTCCAAATGACATTGTCTCTAACTCAGGAACCCAGTTCACCTCAAAGTTTTGGTCTATCCTGATGAAAGGATTGGGAGTCAAGACCAACCTCTCCACCTCAGTTCACCCCCAGATTGATGGACAAACTGAAAGAGTTAATCAGGTGTTGGAGGCTTATTTACAAAACTACGTCACACCCAACAGAATACCTGGTCTGAGCTCCTTCCAGTAGCACAACTAGCTTATAACACCAGCCACCACATTTCCATTGGGATGTCCCCCTTTAAGGCAAACCATGGATATGATCCTGAGGAAATCCCTTCACAAGTAGAAACAACTACAGTACCACAGATCAACAAGAGCTTAAATGAACTCTCCATGACTCAAGCTAAACTTAAGGAAACTATCAATAAATCCATTCAGTCATATAAGAAGTTTGCCAACAACAGTGTAGAGAGACAGATGAATACTCCCCTGGATCCCCGGTGTTCCTAGATGCTCGCAACCTCCTCATCAAATGGCCATGCCGCAAATTAGGTCCCAAGAAGATAGGTCCCTTGGAAGTAATACAAAAGATCTCCACTCTTACCTATAAAATCTGTCTTCCAGAAGGATCCACAGCTCATGACGTCTTCCATGTCAGTCTTCTCAGTTGCTACCATGGATCACCAGAGGATCTCACCCAGGCAAAACAGAACCCCCCACCTCTGGTAAAAAAACAACCCACCCAAATGGGAGGTGGAAGAGATCATTGATAACAAGGTGATTTGAAGCAAACCCCACTACCTGATCAAATTGGTAGGTTATGGTATGAAATCAAACAGCTGGGAACCCATTGACAATTTGACCTTCTGCCGGGACCTAGTGGACCAATAACATCAAGCAAGATGGGGCCTTAGGGGAGGTTAGTGTAAGGTATTTCATTCCTTACACAAATAGGAAACCAGAATTGAGTTTTTTAAAAACAATTCAGGAACCAGAAATTGCATTTTTAAATGCTAAATCCGAAAACAAGAAAAAAACCAAAGTCATTAATTTAATCAATTTGAAAACACATTTGAAATTGATAAAAAATGTGTTTTATTCAATTCTGAATGCAAAATTGAAAGCAAGCAAAAACAACAAGCAACACATAAATTCTAGTTTAAATTTGGTTTCAAAAGCCTCAGACAATAATAACAATAACAGGACCAACAATTCAGCACATGAAATTGGCTCTGATCACCAGACAACAGCCAATCAAATCAAAATTAAATGTGGAAAACATCCAAAACAGATTTTGAGGGACCCAAGAGACAAATCAGAACCAGCAATCCAACTAAGCCAGAGAAGTACTGCACATCCATTCCATGAAACCATCCACGACTATAGTGAAGTAGAATACTGCAATGCAATATTACAACCTGCTGCTTCTTGCATTTCAGGCTGCAGTTCTGCAAGGCAATACTTATCAAATCACTCTTGCAGGTCCACCTGGTAACCATAATGTTCCCTTCATCACTTGAGATCAGTATTTAAACTGGCAAACTTTCCCCTTTCAAATTGCTCCAACAATTTTTCTTATGCCTATCAAACCAATAAATCTATATTTTCAACCTCTAAAAACTTGATTAGCAGATCCAAAGGTTCCCCCTTCCAAAAACATGAAATTCATATTTCTTGCGTGGACTTTTTGTGTGTTAATCAGTAATGGGCTAGCTTATGTGAATTTTGAAACCCCCAAACCAACCCCCACCAATAAATCAGAAGACTCAATTTGGTATTGTTTTGGACCACGTTGTTGCCATGCTCCATATGTAGAAACAGCCTGATTCCCACCTATCATCCACCCCAAGCTCCCCCTGGTTAGTCTTGGGGTATATCAGCATTTATTACCTTTTAAGCCACTTTACTCCCTTCCTGGGGAGATTCCGCTTATTTGATCACCTTCTACACATGTTAATAATAGGGATTACAGTAGGTTCCACTCTAGTCAAATTAAACTTGGGAGCTCTACTTCATTCAATTGGAGAGAGGCTTCTAAATGAGTGGATTCCTGACAAGTTGGGACCCCTTTTTTATTCAAGAAGACCTAGCCCAGCAGGGCTTTTCAAGCCGATCCCAAATTGGTAATCAAATTAACTGTAGTCTCATGACACCTGCAGCCAAACCTGCCAGAACCAATGACCATCCAGGAAAAGATATGCCACTATCAAGCCAAACAACTGTTCCTGAAGACCCCAAAAATAATAATGAAACAGCCAACTAACCAGCAGAATTTGAGATTTCAAATATTGCCACCCATATAACATCAGAAGAATGTCCAGAGGCACCTGCATTTGAATGACTATATAATCCAAATGCATCAGAAAGATTCTGTATTGTAACTCTTACCAAATAAAGTTGTTATGAACCTTTGGTTCACCAACCTATTTCCTTACATATTTCAGATACTCTTTCATCTTCAATTTTCCTGATACAGAACTCTACCTCAAGAGTTGAACACCAGACCCCAGCTATAGACCTAGAAGCGCCTGGTTATTACCACCCCTGACACTCTGTTTGGTCCTGAGCATTTCACAGAGTACTCCCCCCAACCCTGACCACAAACCCTGGACTTTGGAAGATCTGCAGTGGTACACCTGCCCAAGTACTCTCAAAGACCCCTGCCAAAATGTCTGTGACAGCAAGGAATTATGATATACACTTTAATATTCAATGGGAAATACAACAATCCTTCTTCATACCTGGTCCCCATGAAAACACCCTTGACACCCAAACTGTCCATGTCAACCCTTCCCATTTCTGCTGCCACTGGCCAGAGTAGTCATTTCCTGGGAGTGTTGTACCTGGTTCTCACTGGGTTAATTGATTCTTCCTTGCCAGCAGCTGGATCCTGGGCTGTGGTTAGGAAGGCCCTCTTCTACCTGGTAAAGTTAGGTCCCATCATCTGGTGGGCCATGCCAGTACCTGCTTCTGCCCCTCCCTTGCCTGAAGGGGCAGCCTGGTACTCTTGGTATCCTGACATATAGACAAAAATGAAAGTATAATATAATATCTTTAGTATATGTTTTTGGGTAAAAATTATCAAATAAATCTAAAAATATCAATACATATGGCTGGAATTTAATATTTACAACCAAAAATAATTGATATGGAAATTTCAAAACTAATGTGAAATGAATGGTAGTGATTAAAAGTTATGGGATTACTATGTATGGACAAATAGAAATTATATTAAATAAACTATATAGTTAAGTGATTTAATTTTATTTTATTACTAATTGGACACCTCACCAAAACAGAGCAAAATGAGCACACCATAGGTAAGTGCACCCTAGTGGGTCAAAGAACAGAGCAGCCATTGTCCAAGAAGCAGGAGGTGAGAGTAGTTCTGAGTCAGGGAGTGAAACCAAAGCCACACAGACGCGGCAACAAACCCACGGCACTATTATGAATGATAATTATTCCCTTATAAAAAGTAAACACTATGAATGGGAATCAAACCCTGGTTAACCTAACCTGCAGGCTACTATCCCTAAGGACTTGCTGCCCAGCTGCCCACATTTTTTGCAGCTGTAATAAAAATCTGTATATTTATATCCCCCTATTGACAATTTGAACTTGACTGCCTGTCCAAATAAGACAACCCTCAAAGACCCTGGTAGAAGTGAGAATAAACCCAGAACATCCTGGGGAGTGATGACTTATGCCAATGTAGCAGCCTTCACCACTCCATTAGTCAAAGGCCCCAATAAGGTACAGTAATTTTCAAACCTGTTGAGATAAAAAAATTCTCAGTATAAAAAAAATTGAAAATCAAGGTATTTATATTAAATTGCAAAAGATTTGGATCAAATTTGATCATGTTTTTAGACTGAGTTGTTTTTTATCTCAACAGGTTTGAAAACTACTGTAGTACATAATAATAAGGTCTCTAGCCTGCAGATACTTGGGCTGCCTGTCTGCCTAAATATGGCAATATTTCCTAAAATAGTTGATAATATTGATAAATTTTCTGAATGCAGAGGAGGACTCTGGTTCCTTCTCCACCTTGCACCTGCAGCACCCCAGATCCCCTTGGGACAGGGCCACAGAATATTTTCTATATGAAAGATAGTATACAACTTCCCTGACATAGAATAACTGATACAATCATTTTGAAATTAAAAGAAAATGAACTTTTGATTTGCTCAATTATTAAACTACTTTGCTCTAGTTTTTTATCACCTAAATATTGCTCTTTCAAGTTCAGCCACCCCTCTAGATAGTTTAGCCATCCAACTTGGATTATGGCCCAACTATTTCAGACCTCCAGGCTTGCCTTACAGGCTGGTACACTTCAATGAGTATATAAAGTGATGATCCACATGTGGAACTTTTTTGAATGTGTGAGCTGATGTTGTCCAAGTGGAGAATGGTTGGCTGATAGAGGTAAAAGTTTGTTGTTTTTTGTTTGCCTAATGTGGTGGCTGGGGTTTTTCTCAACTGAAGTGTTTGAGGTTTAGTGTTTGACTTGGGGTGCTAATAGGGCAACTGTGGTAAGTTCAACTCCCTGGTGATTGACTCCCTTAAACTTGACTCCCTGGTAGTTGACACTATAGTAAAGTGAGAATTCAGCTTTTGCCCTGATTGACAACTGGAAATTGACACTTTTTTAATTAACAGATCTTGATGTACTGAAAACTTTTAATATAAAAAATTAGCCTTACAGCTATGGTATACTAAAGTGACCACAGAGAGCTCAAGGATGCAATATAAACAGTATCCTAATTAATAAAAATAAGGAGAAATAAGCAACTATTTCTCATTTCACTATGTAATTTACACTCTTCATTATAAAAATATTTTTTATTACCATAAAAATTAAAATTCCAATGAACCAAAAATAAACACAAACGCAACAAAAAATTATGCAAAATATGAAGAAATAAATATTTTTTTGATATAGTTATATAAGCACAACTGTGAATATCATATGTTTTATTTGGAAATTAACAAAAATTAAGATATTTCACTTACTTTCAACTATAAATGTTCATCTAAAACTTACCATACATGCATAGAACAATCACTGCTATCTAATTAAATTAAATTTTTTTTAAAAATTAAAACTAAAAACTAAATGATCAAAGCTAATAAGTAAAAATCAAAGTTAAAAAGTTAAAAGTAAAAATCATATAACTGAGCAAGCAAGTTTATTCCTCATCATTCTTTCCCTGTTTCATTTTAGCATCTTCCAGGAGGGCAGTGACAATAAGCTCAAGCTGATGCTTAAGCTCAGAGGCCATGTACTTGCGCTTGGCCGCGCCCTGGATGGCCTTGGTGAAGAGGGTACAGCGGGTGGTTGGCCTGGTGAGGGGGACGCAGTTAGAGAGAACTTGGAGCTTGGAGATTGTTTTCTCTTGCTCATGCTGCAGGAGAGAGAAGAACTTATTAAACTTTGGATGAAGCCCAAAGTTGGCTTTAAGATGCTTTTGATAAGCCTCTAATACCAAAGTGGTCTTCAGCTCCCCGTTGACAGCCGCCCGGTAAACGTTCCAGCTGGCCTTGGCGCGGGCCTTGCCTTGCCTCTGCGTGACAACCTTCCCAATCCACTGGGGCTCAAAGTACTCAAGGAAAGGCTTGAACTCTGGGTGCTTCACTATGTAGGGATTCTTTGAGAGCACCTTGAACCCCTGCACAGTGTGCTCTGGCTTTAAAAAAGCCAAGGCACTAAATTGTGCCAGCACAAATCTGCAGGTGTCCAAAGTATCCCTCTGGCTCAACCTACTAAGCTTGATGTGGGCTGCACGTTACAAGCAACTGCTTGAAAGAAGTGGGAGTGACACCCCTGAACCTCCCTGCTGAACAGCTGCTCAAATGCATTGAACTGAGCAGGCTCAAAGTCCATGATGCACATGTGAGGCCCAAGAGCTCTTAGCCTCGCCTTTTCCTCCGAGTCCAGGGTGGCCTGATCCTTGTCAGAGACAGGTTGGTTGGTGCGGGTGTGGGGGGAATCTTCTTGGATTTGTCATTGTTTGCAGGAGGAAGGAGGGCAATTACTTGGCGGAGTATTGTGAGCACATGTGTGTAAATGGCCTCAGTGGCCCCAGGAAGAAGAAAGAATGCAAATGGAATCACCCAGATGTCAATCTGGGCATGGACCATCCAAAGCTGCTTGAACATCTGGGGCAAGTGGCAAAAGTACCATCAACTAGCCAGGTTAACCCCTTTTCAACTCCATCAGGTTCTGCTGAGTTGAGTATCAGATTATGCGGTCCTTGGCAGCAGGCTTGTTGTCATGGAGGAGGAAGCGCTCCTTGCTCAGAAGCTGCTTGAGCTCATGGGTGAGCGTAAGCTCCAAGAGAATGTCTGAAGCCTTGGGGGGAGGGGGATTGGCAGCAATACGCTTATTGCTTATGAACTTAACCAACTGCTATTGAGTTGGCAGCAACTTGAGATTTTTGGGTTTGAGATGTTGCAAAGCCTTTATGGATAGATCAGAAGCCCAGAGGTGGAGGAGGTGGGTATTACTTGAACAAGGTACCATTTTAACATCCAAGTGATTAGATAATTGGGGGGCTCACAAGAGTGCTCCCCCTTTCTGCCGTTACTTGCTCCCAGCCCTTAGTGTTTAGATGGGCCCTGAAAGTCTTATCCTCACAGACAAAGTGCTTGCTCTTGGTTTGGCACTTTTGATTGTTGCAATTAAAAATTTAACTGTCAGCAACATAGCCAAGGCCGCCCTTTATGGACATGATTGGGAAGTAAGGGGGGAAGCGCTTGGGGACTTTGAACTCTCTGTCCAAATTACAGATCTTGTGGATAGCCAGTGGATTCCAAGCCACATGACCAGAAGTTTTGAACTTCTTAAAGTACTCCTCTGGCTCATCTTGGGGATCAGATGAGGAAGGGGGAAGAGCTATCAGGAGGGGGAGGGGAAGGGTTCTTTGAGGCCTGATTGGATGCCTCCTTTTTCTTACCAGAAGAAGAGGTGGGCTCCTTGGCAGCCTTTACTTTCTTGGTATGCCGCTCCTTGGTGGGCTTGAAGTTGGCCTCTGAGTGGTAAAAGGAGTGGTTGGTGAGATCACCATCAGATTTATTGTTAGAGGAATTTTTGGGGGGAGGTGAAGGGGATGTGGAAGATGAGGGTGGAGGGGGGAGGAGTAGGAGGAGATGGAGTGGGAGGAGATGGGGTTGGAGACTTTGCCTTTGCAGGCTTCTTGGCACACTTGGGAGTGGAGGAAGTTTCTTTGGAGCCCTTGGAGGCTTGGCAATTGGGCTGTTGGCTGTTCTTGTTTGATTTTGTCTAAAGAAAAGTTTAGCATTGTAAATAATAGAAGTATGAAAGATATGAAGCATAGGGGTAAAACAAAGTGAAAGTTAAATGAAAAGTATGCAAATAAAGTTTTATTTATCAAGAAAAAAAGCATAAAAAAATAAATAGAAGCAAAATAGAAACTCAAAGTATAGATATAAAGGTTAAAGCAGAAAATAAGTGAATTTATAATGAAGCATCAAAGATGTTAGGTTTAGCATAACATCTTAGTGTTAAACCAATGTAAAAGTTTCATTGAAAATCAAAAGAAATATATGAAAATTATATGGAGAGCAGCAGAAAAAGTAGTAGATTATAACTGCAAAAAATAAAAAATTATTATGTGGAATTTTTTTTATTGAGAGTTGAAAATTCAAAACATAGTAAAGTGTCAAGTTTGGTACTGTTGATCAGCCGGGAAAAGCTGAATTCTCACTGTCAAGTATGCCAGAGTTGAGCAGAAACATCAAATTTACCATGTTTTTTACATATAAAACTTGCTTAAATTTAAAACAGGTTCAAAAGTTAACCCAAAAGCAAGGCAGTATCATATGCTCAAAAATTAAAAAAATACAATATAAGTTAAAAAAGTAAATGAGTGGAAATGTGTTTATTAGTAATTAGGGTATGCTGTGAGGAGATGGGAGTGAATTATTTACCATAGTGCTGGTTAAAACGTTAAGAAGCTCTCTGTACTAATCCCCAAGTTAAAGTGTCAAGTGGGTGAGTGTTGAGTGGCGCTCATAGTGCGACACATATTAATTTAGCCTTAATTCTGAGCCTTTGATTAGTTAAATTCAAAACCAATTGGGTGTCAAGTGGATAGAGTCAAACAAAGAAGGTGTTGAGTTTCAGTTTTTTTTATAAATTACATATGAAATCTCTTAATAAATTGGGCTTAATTTATGTGGCACCACTTAATCCAAAAACCCGGGAATGTCATAATGTAAAACAAGTGGGGTATTTGATTAATGTCTATGCCACTAAATCCAATATAGTGGTGCTTGGAAGCCTAATCAACAACTATGTACACTAATAATAAAAATATAATAGTAAATAATAAATTTTATATAAGTGCATATGTATTTTATTAATAAAATTAAAATTTGGCTTAAAAAGTGTCAAACTGGTCACTTTTTGGTTTAGAGTGTTGAGCACAGGTTTTTTTCATTTCTATTAGTAAATTTACTTATAAATTGCCCCTTAAATTGGTATTTTAGCTAACTGAATTATTAAACAGAGTCAAGTTCAATTAAATTTAACCTTGGTTTTTGGTTTCAAACCCCTAAATTACTAGTAAAAATTAGCTTAAAATTGGTTAAGCTAAAAATACTAATAGATTCACATATGCGGCACTTGACTCCCTGGTACTTGACAAAGTGTCAATCACCTGGGAGTCAAACTTACCACAGTTGCCAGCATCCCTAGACTAGCAGGAGTGATAATATAGCTGGGTTTCCCTTGAAAGATGAGAATTTCGTAGCAGTGTTGTACTTCCAGAAGACCAACTGGGGGGATAATACAGTTGGTGGTCCCTGAGATGAGAGAGTGTTGAAGCAGCACTAAAATCCTGATACCAGCTGGGGTGAGAATACAGCCAGTTCATTTCTTGCCAAAAAGAGTATATGAATTTCTCTGCCTATGTCTTTTGGGTGGTTTTAAGATAGTGTTTTACTACCAATATTCAAGCATAGGGAGCCTAGGGACACCTGTGGGGCAGATATCTAGTGAAGTAGCTGTTTGATCCAATGAAATAGATAGGTGCCCAGGGAGTGGATTCAGTTACTCTGTAAACTCCCAAGATAATCACTTGGGGAGCAAAGAAAATAGAGAGTAGCATTTAGAGAGTGAATGCTTTCCTCTGAAAGCCTTGGCAGGAGAAACCTATAGTGAATAAATAGAGAGAGATCCTAGATATAAGTAATTTATAATGATTCAAAGAGAGAAAAGAGAGCAGGCCTAGATGTAAATCATCTATGATGGTTTAGGAACAAAAGAAATAGATCAAAGAAAAATATTAAAATTAAGAGAAAAAGATTAAATGAAATAAAATAGACAAATAATTTCTCTTTTAAAAGTGAAGACCAAAAAGGAAATATTGGTGCTAGAAAAGGGAAACAAGTAATGGTTTAAGTGGATTGAGTGGCAGGAATTGATTTTCTAGTTGGATTGCAGTGGAACTTCAGAAATAATGAATTTCTAAATGCTGCAACCATTGGTTTAGTTAGAGGCTTTTTTACATATGAATAGCATTGGTTGGAAACCAAAAGCTTAAAGCATGATCAAGAAAGAGTGAACCAATACTTTAAGCTTCTGAGCAAGTAAGTGTGTAAGCTTATTTTATTATACTGTAAATTCAGAGCCTAAACAAAAAAATGCAGGATTGTCAAATCCTTGGTCCAAATTTCAAATCACTTTTGCAGGTAACTCAGCTGAGTGAAAATTAAAAAATTTAATAAAATGAACCATTTAATTTGCCTTTTTGGTTTATTTAAATTGGCAAATTTTGAATCCCTTGAGAAGATAACTCAACCAACAAAAGACAAAACTCAGCAAACAAATGCAGGATACATGAATCAGAAATTTGGGATTCTAATGTACAACTTAAGATTTCATATATTTCAAACAAATCATAGACATCATGTAAAAATTAAAGAATCTGAAATTGCAGGATTGTCAAATCCAAGAACCAAATTTCAAATCAAAAATGAGGTGAATTCATTTAAATATAATTTATGGTCATCTCAAAAAGGATGCTAAAGGATCTAGAGTGATTTTGTGCTGATTCTTTTAGGAATCACAAGCATTCCCAAAAATTACCCTATTCCATTTTAGGATGGCTAAAATTTAGATGCTTGATTACAGTAGATTTTAAAAAACGCTAATAATAAGATAGAATTATATGTTATAATATATTTATATCAAGTTGCTTTTTCCTTATTGTGTTGATAGTTCATTTGCTGTTGATAATGTGCTTGTATTTGTATGGATAGTTTCACCTCCAGTTGCCTTAGTGATAGGAAATCAAGTTGCCTCCCCAAGACCAGCTGTGGTTGCGGAGGCAACTTGATTTCCTTTTGCCAAGGCAATGGGAGGTGAAACCATCCAATTAAATGCAAACACCTTATCAACAGCAAATGGACTATCAACACACCAAGGAAAAGGCAACATGGTAAAAACAGATTATAATATATAATTCTAGTTTATTATTTTTATTTTCTGAAATCTACTGTAATCAAGTATCCTTAATAGCAGTACATTAATACATAGTATAGTAAACTGATGGTTTATCTTTTCCTCTCCTTTCTTCCTTGAAAATAAGTTTTGTTGGCCCCTTGGCTACGCTGGGGGCCAAAAAACTTTTAAAAAATTTCTGCGTCATTAGGAGAGTAGCTCATAAATCATTATGTGGTTTTGTGGTTGCTATATTAGTGATTTAGAGTACAAAATATTGCATCATTTCCAGCTTAGACAATTTTATGTTTCACTTAATTTCATGTCTAAACATGGTTTTTGAGATTGAATTTTTCATTTGATTTTATCCAGAGTGGAGCTTCTTGATTTGGGTTGGTGTTTCCTAGTGTGCTTACTGTACATTAAATTTGGATTCCAGTCCTGCAATTAATATTTGAGTTTACTAGTGGCATTCAAAAGTGATTTGAAATTTGGTTCATGGATTTGACAATCCTGCAATTCCAAAAAACATAGTAAACTTAATGAAAATAGGTGATGGATTTGAACACTTCAAATCTGATTCCAGTTAATTCATTTTGTCCATTGGAAATATGCAGTTTGACTTGAACTTTGCAAAGTGTTTATGAGTTCCCGCATTTTTTAAAAATTTAAATATAAATACAAAGAATTAAATTTAATTAAAAAGGCCATCCCACAAAAGTGATTCAAAATTTGGACCAAGGATTTGACAATCCTGCATTTTTATGTTTAAGTTCTGAATTTAAAGTAGGAAAGGATGATCACCAATGGTTTAATCTTTTAAAAAAGCCATTCTGAAGGCAGAAAATTTAGTAACAAGGCACTATAAATAGGATGTTGGATGAAAAGTTGAAAGGGCCCTTAAGAAATATTTTGGTTACACGCATGATCTTTTTTGGGCGCTTTATTTTAATCTTGATGGTTACAGTAGTTTTAAAAGCTGTGGAAACAAACAAAAATAATTCATATTTAAACAAAATGAACTCAGCTTTAAACAGAATTCAAAATAAACAAATTTATAATAATTTACAATAGATTTGGGTTTATTTCAATTTTGTTTAAATTTGAGTACATTTTGTTTAAATCTGAATTATTTTTGCTTGTTGCCATAGCTTTTAAATCTACTTTACATTTCTGGTTATTTTGTATTAACCAGATGTCTTCTGAAGTGTTCAAAAGTTCTTGCTGAAGGGGTAGCTGATCAAAAAGATTCTAAAATGGTGAAGAAAAATGGGGTTTCTAGGGGTATTTATTCTGTTAATAAAGACTATATTGACCTAAATTATTGTTATTATTGTGAAAGAGAAATTCTCTAGTGATAGGGATCTTGGAGCTGGCCAAGATGGTACAACACACCATTTCAAAAACAGCATCTCAAACAACCCTATTTCAAAATACGCCATCTCAATTTTTGCTATCTCAAATTCATAGTAAAAACAACATTTCAATTTACGGCATTTTGACTAAGAAAAAACAACTTTTAAAATTTTAGATTTTTTAACTCCAAAAATAACCCATAAAATTATCAAAAAATAAAATTTAAAAATATATTTCTAGGCTTAAAAAGCCTAGGATTTTAAATTTGCAATAAAAAATGGGGTCAATTAGTAGCAACAGGGTTGTGTAAAGCCCGAAAGCTAAAATATACCCAAAAACAACTATTTTCTTCTATTATAACTATAAACTATACTTTAAAATAAGTATATAATTGTATCAAATACTAACAAAAATCAAAAATAATAAAACTGGAGGATAATAAGAGAGAAAATTGGGAGGTGTTTATTGGAAAAGGGCTAAACATTGGTAGAAAGAGCAACTGAGATAGCTTGGAGATGCTCAAGCTTTCTATCCTTAGAATAGTATGCAAGAACCCCCTTGCTGATTTCAGTATATTTCTTTACAGCCTTAGTCTGCTTGGGGGGTCATCCTTGGACTTCATGCCAGTCTTGAAGAGCCAGGCAGAGATGGCTTGCTGGGTTTTTAAATGCACCATTATCTTGTTGAATTTGGGCTTATGAACCCAGACCCTTGTAGAAAACTGGCTATGCCACCCTTCAAGGGAAGAGATGGTCTTGATCAAACCATCTTTTACCTACTTATAGCAGTTCCACTGGATTGAGTTGCCACCTTTTATGATGTGGCATGCTCCTTGAAAAATACCAACCCATTGAGTTTCACAATACTCAATAAAAGGCGCAAATGCTGCCTGGTTGGCAAGGATATAAGGATGGCGGAGGAGGGCCTCGTAAAAGGGATTGGTTTCCTCCTTTCCCACAAGAGCAAGGGCAGCAAAGCAGTTGAACACGTCCTTGGCTTATTTAGTGCCTTCAGATTTGAACAGCTCATGAAGATCAGAGAACCTTTGGAGGCAGCGGCAGAGTGCCTGCCAGAAGTGGAAGTAGCATCTCTGCAAGGAGCTCTTGAAGACTCTAATGAAGGCATTTGCCTGAGCCTTTTTGAAATCCACTACCAGACATTTGTGGTAGGGAAGGCTTCCTGGATGCTTCCTGGTTGAGGTGGCTTTCTCTTCCTGATACTGGACCTTCTTCTTGCTCCCTCTGGTTTCCTTTGGCTCCTCTTTGATGGTTGGGAGGATCTCATCCAACTTGGCCTTTAAAAAGTAGGAGCATGGACATAAGTTTCCTGCTTCTTGTTGAGAAGGAAGTAGAAGACCAGGGGAATAACCAGTTTTTAAACCTGCCCATGGATGTTCCAAAGCTGGCTAAATAGCTTTGGGCAGGTGGAGAAAGTTCCATTTGTAAGCCAGGTCTTGCATTTTAACAGGTTGCACAGATCCTGTGAGGTGGTAAAGCAAACAATGCGCTCAGGCGCATGTTGGCTGTTGTTATGGAGAAAGAATATCTACTCATGACAAGATAGTTTTTTTCCTCTGTAAGGATCAATTGGTCAATTGATGAAGCACTGACGCCTTCAGTGCTCAGAGCATATCTATGATCAGTGAGATATCTCTGTAATTTTGAGGTACCACCAACAGTGGCAAGTTGGGTATCATTTAAATTGAGGAGGGCATCATTGACAGCATCATTGACAGCCTCAGTGGTGGTTTGGTCTTTGGTGATTGGTATGACCTGGCAAAGAAACCAGTGGATTAGTTGGTATAAGGGATCAAACAGCTTGGCGCAGTCATGCCCAGTAGTCAGGGCCTTAAATCTTGAATCCCATAAGTGATGAGCCTTGTTGGGCACCCAACGTTATCACATTTATAGTGATGTTGGAGGATTGGTTTTTTTATTATTACAGCTGAAGCTGTTGCCCTTGTAAACAAAACTGGCACCCAATTTCTTAGTCATGATGGGGTAGCTGGCTGGGTATGTGGTGGGAACAGCAAAGGTGCCATTTCAATTACAGATATTATGTACAGTGTATAGATCCTAGATCTCAATTTGCTCATCTGCAGGAGCACTAGGCTCAGGATCCTGTTCCCCTTCCTCTTCAGGCTCTGAGATGGGATCAGAGTGGCAGTTGAAGTTGTACAACTTCTCTTGGGGGTCTAAAGGGGAGTAAACAAAAGGAGAGTGGGGAGGGTTAGGACTGTTTCCCTCTGGTTCAGGGGAAGGCATGGGTGTTTTGGGGGAGCTTTGCCCTTAGCAGGATGCTTTTTAGGGGTAGTTTTGGACTTCTTGGCCTTGGGAGGAGTGATCTTGGATTTGGTGGCTTTAGACGCAGCTTTGTTGATAGACTTGGATGGCATCTAAAAGTGAATTAGTATCAAAATATGAGCAATTTGGGGGTTGTTTTTAAAGAGAAAAGTGAGAATGTTTTAAATAAGAAAAGTAGTAAATATTTTTACATAGAATTATAAAATTTTTTTAAAATATATAATAAAAAATTTCAGTGTTTTTATTTTGTAAAAAATATTTTTTTATTAGTAACGCAAGTATGCAAAACTTTGAGTTTTTACTAGAAACTTGCAATCAAAACGTCATTTTCAAAGTGATGTAATTGAGGTGCCGTAGCTCAAAAACATAGTGTTTTCGATCATTTTTTATATTAAATTAACAAATTCCTGGTGGAGCTACCTCAACTGGACCAAAGAGTAAAACTTGAATATTTTAAAACCAGCCTAAAAAAGAGGGGCTAAAAAGTACCCAGTTGTTTAGAGGAGGCCAAAAATATATATTTGTAAAGTTTCAGCAATTTCTTACATTTTTTGCTTAAGTAGTTTTAGATGTGAAACTATACTTTTGAAAAGTGGAAAGTGAGAATTGTGGTGGGGGAATGTATATAGCGTAGCCTGGTGTCATATGTAATTTCCCCTTAAATTCCCCTATCCATTGTGCACATCAAATCAATTGGGTGATATGAAAATTGGTGGAATTTGAAGTGACGTAAATTGAAATGGCGTAATCACCCCCTTACATATTAAAATCACTATTAAAATATTTTATTAAGGAAACCCTTATCAATGTAACCATGTATAATAAAGTTATAAATTACATATAAAAAACTGGTTTTTTACCCAGCAATGATAATCACTAGAAGGACTATCATAGTGGCATCTTTTTAGGTTGTTATTATTATAAGTGTTTTAAATTAATACTATATGAACACTTTCTGGCACTATACAATAGGCTTTATTTTAGTTTGGGTATAAGCTTATTTTAGTTTAAGATAAATGGTGTAATTCAAAATGACATAAAGTTGATATGGCATAAACATGCCCCACACTAAGTGATTTCATATGTAAATAAAGTTAGCAAAACAAGATTTAATTAACCTGACTTGTAGTGATGGAATCAAGATAGTGTAAATTATAGATGTCACATTATAAAGCTATATGTAAAATTTAATATTTTATTGAGAATTTTTTTGTGATTCAAAATCACTAGTGCAAAAACGCTATCTCAAATTTAATTTGAGATGGCGTAAATTGAAGTGTCGTTTTTGAAATGATGTGTTGTGCCGCCAAGATAATCAGAAGAAACAGAACCTTAATATGTTCATTCATAGAAAACTCCTGGTTGAGAAATGAGTAAAGAAGTGCAAATAAAATTGATATTAGGATATTGTTGTACTGAAGATTATCATGAAACAGCTCCTAGATGATGAAACTGCTTTGGTAGAACATGCATTGCTGTGAAATAAATTTCCCCTAGTTATCAATTACCAACAATGATTGGGGGCATGGCAAGTCCCCTTTGAAGTTATCAGATAAATCACTTTTGTTCTTTTTATAGAACTAGTATCCTTGAGGATATCACCCCAACCCATTCAGTCCCCAACTTTAACCCAGGAGACACCTTGGTGCCCTCTCAGGAGCAGAAGCATCACATCTACCCAACCCAGACAATAAGGATTTCACCTTAGAAAATATTCTTCTGTCTGAACCTTTGGCCCTCACCACATAACCCAAAAAATGAATAGCAAAAAGTTTGTCATACAATCCAACCCAAATTAAATAACAATTACAACTAATTACTGCATACTTGGTATTCAATGAGCCTCTCTATCACTAAGCTCAACTTCCTTCCTTTTATTCTGCCTGTCACTGAAGCACCTTCTAATCAACTATATAAAACTGTCTATATTACCCTTGTAGGTTTTATTGGCTCCATGGTACCAACTGTGGGCTCTTGGTATATGATAAGATGATTAGCCTCTTATTAAATAAGCTAGATCTGATTCTGTGGTAGACTATTTCCACTAATATGCCTGGTTACCCCAGAATCACACCCGGCAGCCTGGCTCACACCACCTGATATCCTGACAATTAAGTAAATTGACAATTTTTAATAGAAGATAAACCTGGCATCATCAGATATACTTGCCAAGCACCAAGTAATAGTGGCTATGAGATCAGGTGTCACAAGTGATAAATTTCTTCTATCAATCAGCAAGGAAAACCCCCAATTGCAAGATTCAGATCCCGGGGCCCTGCGGGTCACCAGTCTGCGGGCCCAGCTGCCCGCGTTTTTTGGGCTCAAATAAGAAATATATTTGACTTTGGATAAACCTACAAAAAAACCATAATAGCACCTTCTATGATCAAACCCTGTCCTCTGAAGGATTCTCTTAGCCTAGCCAATAGGAGCACCAAACCAAGCAATATCCCTGTAATAACTTGGGTCACTGCCAATGGAGTACTGCAAAATCCACCCAAGAACAAGGGCCATCAAATGATGACAATCCCATGTCTCAAAGAAGGAAATCAAGATTCCCTGTTGCAGCCCAGCCAATGATGAATTGTCTACATTGAATGCCACCAAGGATTTCTAAACCCTGGTAAATGCTACCACCCAGTCCACAAGAATTTGAAAAACAATTCATAGTTTTGATGAGCATGCTTATACCCCAGAGATGAAAGTAAGATGCTCATTGACATCCTTACAATAAAGTGTTATGAACCTTTGGTTCATGCAGGTTTTACCCTACCTCTTTTTGGTACTTTATCTTTTTAGTTTAATCTCCCTGGGTCTTTCCCCATTTCCTGGCAAGCCCAAGTAAACACAGACCAATCACCCAAATTATTCTGTCCTCCAGGAGCTCCCTACGGCCCAGTTCATTTTACAGGGTATTAACTGTCAAAATCAGCAGGCTTGACCCGCCAGCAAGGTTCTAAGCAACCAGGTTTGTGATCCACAACCCAACTTCCCAGTGATCTGAAGCCAAACCAGGAAATTGACTTGGATTCCTAAATCCAACCACCTGAAAAAATTATGATCCCTACAGTAGATACCTCAATTTGATGCTTGACTCATTACCAGGATCAAGCCACCCCCTTTTATCATCCAACTGTGTGATTAACACAGTCATGTTCCTGCTATCCATAATTCAAAAACTCTATAATAACTATTTTCCAATAAAGAATATTATCTAGTTTCCAAATATTTTCCCCTTTTAACGCTGCTAAAACAGCACAGCTACAACATTGGTAGAAGAAGTAGGTTTTCCATCCTACTCCCTCCTTCAAAATTCTGCCTGTTGTCTGTACTTGCCGCGGTCAATAAATTTACAAAAGAATCATGTCTGGCCTCCCTGTAGACTGGACGCCCTATACACCAGGTACCAAAATACCAGAAGGGGTTGTATTATACCAGAACATGATGATGATGGCCCCTGCCTTTAATTCCCTATCAGTGCAAGGGTTCTTCTAAGCACCACTGCCACCTCTCAGACAACAGACAAAAGTATCATGTCAGGCTATATAGCCCTGCAACTTTACAGCACTGCCTTAGAACCATTTGCTGGAACCAACAACAACAATGTAACAGCATAAATTTAATCTTCCAGGAGTAAAACAACACAGATGGAATTCCCAAGCACTTCTGGATTGCAGAGATATCCATTTGCCTTACGGACAACATAGGTAACTGGTGTGACAAGTGGCATGAAGACCACACCAAGAAAGATTGGGGCACCTTCAAGCAGGACTTATTGGCAAGATCTGTGCTAAAGAACACTGCCCTCATGATTATCTGCCAATTGAAGAACCTGAACCAGACAGGCACAGTAAAAGAGCTCACCCATGTGTACAAGGAGCTCTGCCTATGTGCCCCCTCAGACATGCCTTCAATATTCCAGCCACACATCTCATGTACTACAACAAACTTAAGTTGCATGTGATGAGACACATCAACCTAGATCAAGTGATAAACCTGAAGAGCCTGTGCCTTGAGGCAGAGAAAGAAGAACAGACATCCAACACCTTCCATAAGGCTCAGACTGGAAAAAGAGAAAGACCCAAGGAATCTCACCTATCAGGACACTCCAGCTGCCCTTCTCCTGGCAACAATAACAACAGCCATGGTACAGGCCATAAACCCTCAAACTCAAATGGCCACAGTAACAGAACCAATGGGCAATCAAATTTCACCCACTTTAGAATCACCACTACTCAGGACAATCAGGACAAGGGAAAAGCCCAGGGAGAGCACTAAGTGAGCCAAGCTCTCCCTGCCAGACTCCTGCCTTGCCTAAAAATGAGTACCTCCCCAAAGATGTGGACCAAAGCCTAATGATACAGGTGCCCTCAGAGGACCCAGTACTCTATACCATTGCCAGACATCCCAATAAGCTGATGTCTTAACCTTTCTGATTTTGCAGCTACACAGGTTCAGCACTCCTGGACTCAGGTGCAGATTGCATCCTTGTCAATAGTACATTTGTGGAAAAGTTCAAGCTATCCACTAATCCTTTGCAGATTTAGAACGTGGTTTTAGATGACAAACACCACATTGTAGTGATACAGGAAACTGCCCCCTTCTCTATCATGCTAGAGAATCTACACTCTACCATCCAAGGACCCGTCATTGACTTCCCCAAATTTGATGTTGTACTTGGTCTAGACTGGTTTCAAAAGAATAACCCCCACATGGGTTGGGTCACATCTGTGTTAACCATCAAGGGTGAGGGAGTCAATCACCAGATCTACTCTGACTCTATGGACCAACTCTTACAAGATCACTTTTTAGTACATATCACTGAGACCCTTGAGAAAAAGGGCAACCTCAAGGAAATTGACTGGAACTCCTGTCAATACAAGATTATACACTTCAAAGAGCACCAGGATATCACTACTCCCCAGGATCAGGCAATTATGGATTGTCATCCTGAAATCTTCAAGGAAGCATTAACAGGACTACCCCCAGAAAAGCACATACAACATGTCATCCAGCTCAAGGGAGAATTACCCAAGGTGCAACCCATATATTACATCACCCCAAATGAAGACAAAAACCATTTAATACCTCAAGGAAGCATTGGAAAAAGGGCTTATTTTCCCCTCACAGTCTCCTTTTGGCACCACAATGTTTTTTGTGGCAAAGAAGGACGGAACCCTTAGACTTTTTACTGACTACTGAGCACTAAACAAAGTTATCATCAAGAATTGTTACCTATTCCCACTCATTGATGACCTCTTTGACGCCTTGTGTGGAGCAAATGTCTTCCCCAATATTGACCTGACAGCAGGCTACAACCAAATTTGTATTAAAGAGAAAGAAATACCCAAGACAGCCTTCTGCATCAAGTATGGCTTGTACAAGTGTGTTGTACTCAATCTTGGATGAAAAACACACCATCCACCTTTTTTACCTTCATGAACAAGGTCTTTTCACCCCACATTGGTAAACATGTGCTGGTATATTTAGACAGCATAATTTTGTACAGCTCCTTTGTGAAGCAACACCACAAAGACTTGGAGGCAGTCTTTGCAACCTTGATGTAACACAAACTGTTAGTAAAGCCCTCCAAATGCCAGTTTTTCTGCAAGCAGTTACCCTTTTTGGGACACATAGTTTTGAAAAATGGCATTGTTGTGTTTGGCTTCTGGGGACAACATCAAGGAGGACACAGTGGGAAACCTTTATAACAAAAGATTTGAGGTTCAAAGCTAGCCTTGGATTAGCCTTCAGGGCAAAATTAAGGGCACATACCTTAATTTCCTGGAATACAAAATGAAGAATTCCTTTTGGCAAAAAGGAAGAAAAAAGCTTGAAGAATATTAAAGCCAACACAAAATGTGGATAAACTTGTCTTTATTAGGAGAAATGATTCTACTTAAATAGTAGACAAGGGTCAATAATCTCTCATTAGGTAGACAGAGTGGCAGAAGGGGTCACATTGGGATTTGGTCATACCAGGATCAGTCAAGGACAGGTATGATATTCCAGAATGGGTGGATATTGAACCAGACCCATTTACGGAAGGGGAGGAATTCTCAAAATTGAAAGCAAAACCAACCAAATCTTTGAACATATCAATATTTGAAGGCCATATTGAAATGGCATTTATGGCGCAATTTACAACATCTCCCCCCTCAAGATTGAACACAGGGAGTTGATATTTGCGGAGGAATTTAGAATGTACCCAAGCAACAGGGCAGGTGGAGGACAGTAGTTTCACAGTATACTTGACACCCTTCCTGTAGGTGACTTCACAAGGTCCAACCCAGAGGGAGTCTAGATTATGAGCATGGCCTCCAGTACAATTTTGATAATAGAGGACTAGGTCACCCACTTGGTACTCAGGGAGGGGGCTCTGGAAGCATTAGAGGGCAGGAGTTCCAGGGCTTTGACCTTGTAAGCAGTAGAATAGGTGGTAGCTTGGATGTCAATGATACAGTTAGTCAAGTCTTTGATATGAGCTTTGGGATTAGCAGAGGCGTCAACCTCAATCAACAGGGGTCCCAAGATTGAGGGGATAGTGGCTTCTTGTCCATACAGCATGGCAAAGGGGGATTGGTCAGTCACTCATTGTCTGCTGAGTCTATACACAAAGAGGGCAGCAGGGAGGAACATATCCCAGTTAGCCGCATCAGAGAGGGTAAGCTTCCTCATGATGGACACAAGGGTGGAATTTACTTGTTCCACAGTCCTGTTGGTTGATGGGTTATATAGTACAGAGAACAATTGGTGGGTCCCCATAGCTTTGACAATGAACATTATGAGGTGAGCATTAAATTTGGTTATATTGTCAGAAAGCAGGACTTGAGGACAACCATGACAGTAGAAGATATATTGCAGCAAGAAATTAGCAGTGGTCTTGGTGGTTATATCTTTGGTTGCTCTGGCTTCAACCCATTTGATAAAGTAGTCTACAGCTACCAAGATGAATTGAAAACCAGACCTAGAATGAGGGAGAGGCCCAACAACGTCAATAATCACAGTGTGGAAGGCATGCTTAGGGGGGATGAGCTTGAACTGATGCTGTGAAGGTCAGGGGCGTTGGAGCTGACAAGAATGACAGGAGGCAAGGACAACAGGAATTAGGAGGTGCATATTTTCCCAATAGAAGTTTTTGCACAACCAGTCATGAGGTTTTGCTATGCCTCTGTGTCCTGTATCAATGTGGGCTTGGAGGATGATGGCAACCCTCATGCTAGGACAGACATAAGGTAGATAAACATTGTTGACTTTCTTGAAAAGTTGTCTATCTTGAATCACAGTATCCTTGGATAGGGCTTGCAGGGCCAGACAAATGTTTTCTGGTTCAGTGGTCCAGGAGTCAGGATACCCTATCAACTAGTATAGGCAATTGGCATCAGCAGGATGAACGGCTAGTATGGGCATCCTTGACAAATTATCAGCATTCTGGTGTTGTGCATCAGGACAATGTACTACAGTGAAATCATATCCTAGCAGGCGGAAAGCCCAACAGGCTAGTCAACCTTTGGTGTCACAGTAGGTTCCATCATGCCAGGAATTATCCAGCCAAGTATAAAGGCTTTAAAAGCCAACAAGCCATTAACAATTTGACCCAATTAATGGATTTAAATCAAACAGTCAATCAAAAATGGGTTAAGGCTGCTCCAGCCTGCCAGCCAAAACCAAGTCCCTCTTGCAAACTGACGTTGATAAATTGCCATAATTTGAGGGTCACCAGATACAAGCTTGTTAATCAGCATGATTGTCAGAAATTGGTCACACAAGGGTTCTTTGAAACTTGGACTAGATACTCACTTGTCAATGTAGAAGGAATAGGAGCCCAGGATCCAGGTGGTATTTCTTAGTCAATTTTTGGTATATATTGAATAATTTTCACTATTTCAACTCTAAGAGTTGAGTCCTCCCAAAATTTACTCAATAAAAATCAAATATTTCTTGGTCTAATTTACTTTTTAAAAAATGCATCCTGTTGTTGAATTGTTATAATACATACCCTACAATCTTATTCTAAGCCAGATCATTACTGGAAGATGGGGCCCTGCAGTTGGAACTTTGTTGTTGGTACTGCCCATTGTTAATTCAATGCCTGCCAATCTTGGAGTGGTTCCCCCATTCTTGAAACTGAAAATTGTGTTGCCTCCAAATGTCCAGAATTTTATTCTGAAGATTTTTTGATGTTGTTGTAACATCTTTGATTACTCCCTCTTGGGGAATTAACTCCCCAAGTAAATCACCAAGCGGCTCACCAAGTGTTCACTGCCCAGTCAATAAACTGGTGGCACCATTATCAGTTAACCATCTATGACAGGAATCACTCAATCCAGGTACTAAATGGAACACAACTTGATTAAGCCTCGTGACTCAAGAGGAACATTACTCAGATAAGCCCCATGACCTCCATGACGTACATGGACAGTATGTGGCTTGTCATGATACTATATAATATCCTATATCCATATCAAATAAAGTATCATTCTCTTCTTAATCTTCCCTTTTATTTTGTTTATTATACTTCCCAGAAGTATAAAATCAACAGTGGTAGAACAGGTAGGTTATCCATACCTACCCAACTCAAAGGAAAAATTCCTCCCAAGAAAAGAACCCAAGCAATGTCACTCCCTAACATTTGTAGAGATTACAAAGTAGGACAAGACATACCCCCAGGTCTTGTCATCTACAATAATCTCCTTGTACCCATTGACCATTACAACACTCTCAAAACCCCCAGACTGTTCCCTACCACGCCAACCCCAACAGCACCTACACAATCTGAGATACCCAATATTGTGTTTCAACGCTTATGTACTGCTGAGATTGATGCCTTTGCAGAACTACGCCGTGAAAACGCTTCTCTTTGAATCAACAGCACTGAGAGTAAGTTCAAACAAGTGGAGTACCCCCAAAGACTCTGGGTCAGCAAAATTTCCCTCTGTGTCACAGGGACTGCTTCATGCTTTGTTACCAAATGGCTAGCCCAACATCCTGACCAGAAGGAAAATTGAAAAATGTTTAAGGCTGCATTCCTCAAAATTTTTGCCATGAAGGACTCAGATGTGGTGATTATGACCAAGCTTTGAACCTTCAAAATGACAGGAACCATCAAAGAATACATTGCAGCATATGAAGGACTACATGATCATGCGCCCAACACCATCAACTTTGATGAACCTGGACCATGCCTGGACTTCTACAATGGCCTTTCCACACACATTAGACGCCAGTTTGACATGACCTGCTGCAAGAACCTTGAGGATGTATTCCTAGAAGGAAAACGCGCAGCTCAGAAGTCTGAAAATCTACACGCCATCAACAAGTACAAGGAAAACCCTGCAGCTAAGAGAGAGCCTCACCCCAATAAGCAAAATAACCAAGCCAACAGTACCCAGCCTCAAAACAGGAATCATACTGTACAAGCCAATCAGTCCAGCACCAAAGATATCAACAAGGAGGGAAAGCTCAGGGGAGTGCTTAGGCAAGACACTCTCCCCCTCTTCACAAGACTCATACAGAGAACAGGACGTGGACTCAATCACCATGATCCAGGTTCCCTCCTACAATCCTCCACTGTTTGCCGCCCAATCTGGAAATAAACTCCTTACCTATACTTTCCAGTTTTGCAGATACCAGGACAAAGCACTATTTGACACTGGAGCCAATCAATCACTCATTAATAAGAGTTTTATAGACCTCATGAAGTTACCTACCATTCACAGTAGCATCAAGAAATTAATCATGGCAGACAACTGCAGCACACCAGTTACCCACAAGACAAAACTTTTCTGGGCCCAAATTGGAGACATCCAAATGATAATTAGTGGCCCCATCATTCCAATCCCCAAATACAATATCATACTTGGATTAGATTGGATGCAAAAGACAAAGCCTCACATCAACTGGGACAGTGCCACCCTCACCATCCAGCAAGGAGAAGTCCACCATCACGTATACCCAACACACCTTGACACCCTCATGAGAGACCACATATTTGTAAAGATCATGGAAATGGAGAAAGAAACTGACATCAGCAAAATCAATTGGAGCACATGTACTTATGAGGTCATACACTTCAAAAACACAGAAACTCAACACAAGCAGAACCCAATTAGAGACCAGCTAGTTAATGAATTTCCCTCTGTACTCCAAGAAACACTACCTGGCTTGCCCCCTGATTGGGGTATACAACAGGAGATCAACCTAAAAGATAGCATGCCTAAAGCACAACCCATCTACCGCCTCACACCACAAGAAGATAACACTTTAAAAGCTTACCTTGACAAAGCACTTGAGAAAGGCCTCATCAGACCCTCAAAATCACCCTTTGATGCCGCTGTCTTCTTTGTGGCAAAGAAAGATGGAGGCCTCTACCTGGTCACAGACTACAGGGCCCTCAACAAGGTCACAATAAAGAACAGGTATCCCCTGCCCCTAATTGATGACCTTTTTGATGCCCTGGGGGGGTCCCAAATCTTCACAAAAATCAATTTGACAGCAGGATATCACCAAATTTGCGTGAAACCTAAAGACAACCCAAAGACCATATTTCAAACTAAATACAGCTCCTTTGAATGTGTTGTCCTGAATTTTACTATGACAAATGCTCCCAGTACCTTTGTAACCTTCATTAATGAAGTATACAAGAACACATTGGGAAAATAGCAATCATCTACCTGGACAACATCATCATTTACAGTCCCAACCTGCAACAACACTGGGAAGACGTCCGCACAGTCCTCTGTACCCTGCAGGAAAACCAACTAGTTGCCAAACTTTCCAAATGCAAATATTACACAACTGAACTTCCATTCCTTGGCCATATCATCAGCAAGGACGTTATCAAGCCGTATCCAGACAAAATACGCGCTATAACATAGATGCCAGCCCCAAGGAACAAGAGCAAACTCCACACTTTCCTTGGAATGGTAGCCTATGTACGCAGATTCATCCCTGACTGGGGCGCCCTGACAGCCCCCTTGTCAGCCATCACAGGGAAAACAACCAAATTTTTCTGGACACCTTTACAAGATCAACATTTCTGCCAATTGAAAGAGTGCATGGTTACTGCCCCCATCCTGCAATACCCAAACTGCAAGGGTATCTATGAGCTAGAAACAAACGCCTCTAATTATACCATAAAAGGAGTTCTCTGTATCTAAACGGCCCAAAAGGACTTCCTCCCTGTAGCATATGAATCAAGGAAGCTATCAGACAGCAAACAAAGATACCCTATACACAATAAGGAATTGGTTGCCATCATACACTGTCTCATGAAATGGCAATACTATCTGGAAGGAGCCCAGACGTTCAAAGTACTCATCAACCACAAGTCATTGATGTTCTTTAAAACACAACAACACCTGTCAAGAAGACAAGCCAAATGTATAGGTCACATACAGAGATACCCCATGCAAATTAAATACAAGCCAGGCAGAGAGATGCTTACTGCAGACGCCCTATCAAGGCTATACAACAAGCACATCCTGCGCACTGATGGCAACCCCAACTGGCCCATAGATATCATGGGGAATCTCCAGTAAGGGTTCCCACCTGGCACACCAATGGACATCCAAGAGATAGTCCTCAAGAACAAACATCTGTTCAAAAACGTATATGGTACCCTTCATCAAATCCTTCCTAATGGTGATACTGTACCCTACGTCCTGTCAACACAAAAGATTGAAACAATCCTCTGTTATCACAGAGACTTGGGACACACCCATAGCAGAAACTTGCACAAATATCTCAAGACTTGTGTCAGGGACCCACTTGGCAGGGAACCAGTTCCCTATCTGGTGGGCCAAGGCCCCTAAATTTAGCCCTGCTATTACCAAACCAATAGCACTGTGATCATGGCAAGATGACCTAAGTGTCCCAGGTAGGCAAATCTTCCCATCAGGGAGCTGAAGCGCCCAAAAAGATAATGTCCTACCACATAAGATAACAAGTAAGAGGAGGCGTATGGTCTGACCAGAGAAGGTTCAGCCTGAGGAGAGAAAAGTAAGGAACAGACATAGTTAAACTTTCTTCCCCAGTGACCTGAGGGAACCTTGAACCAACCATGAGCAAGGGATTCTTTCTGATGAGAGTTGTTGGGAGATGAGTTGTACCAATCTGTGGTTGGAGTAGGATTCTCCAACGTCCACATCACAGATAGAAAAGATGCTAGAAACCAGAACAGGAAAAGGCTTTTCTTCATGGCTTCAAGAAGAGATTTAGAGTCAAGTGTAATCAAAGGTAGAAAAAGGTCTTTATTGTTGAAACACATAAATTGATAATGATTGACCACTTAAATAGCCTCAAAATGGAGGCTGACATATTTAAGTGGTTATTTGGGGAATAAGAGGAATTTACATGAGTGGATAATTAGAAAAAGTACCCTTTTCAGGTTGTGTTTAAATTGGAGCTTAATAAAAAGGTATAAAAGACTTATGATATTTCCAGAGGAGTCAGGGATTAGCCAAAAGTTAATAAGTAATCAGCGCCTGTGGGGTTCCTGCCCACCAGTCCCCAAGTGTGTCCTGGATTGTAGCCAAGGACCGGCTGGAAGGGGATGTCATTCTCTAGTAAGGGGAAATGTATCTCAAAAATATGTATAGGGGTCAAATTGGCTTTTATTCACTCTCAAAAGGAAGATCCCCTTAGAAACCTTCTGATATATAGCCTTAGGATAGGGAATAATAAGACATTTGTGCCAATACTTGGACTCCTTGTACTTGGTCTTGGACTCCTGCTCCTTGGTCTTGGGCTCCTGCGCTTTGGTCTTGGGCTTCTGCACCTTAGTTATGGGCTCCTGTGTCCTAATCTTAGGCTCCTGCGGTCTGTTCCAGCTCTGGCTTCCTATCATTGGTTTTTTGCTCCTTTTGTAGCTTCTGTGGCCTTTGTAATCCACTTGATCCAGTCCTTGAAGAGTCTCAGATAGCTCTCCCTTTTATAGCCCCTTGTTTTAGACCAAAAACCTCTCTTAAAACTCTGGTTCTATAAAGCTTAAACTATCCTGAATTTCTTCTTCTATAATATATTAAACCTTTAAACTTACTTCAGCCAATGAAAGCCCTGAATTTTCTGCTTCTGCTCCTCATTTTTCAGGCTTAAAATCTTAAATTAAAGCCCTAAAAGCACTGATCAAATAAACTTCAGCTTGCAGCCAATCATACACCTCAATTAAACGGTTTTGCCAAAAAGGTTTCCCTGGATGACCCATCCTTGACCCTGGTTTGAACCCAAGGCTGTCTTGCTCTGGGTAAACAACTGCTCCACGTTTTGAACGGTTTTGCCGTAATTCCCGTCACGTTTCCATGGCAAATCTTAAGTGCTTCCACATATGTTTTACTTAGACAAATTTCAACCCTACAATTTTTTGTCGTTTCTCTGTGTTTCTCTCAACGTTTTACAACTTCAAACCTCCCTGCTGCTTGTCCTTTCTCCTTTCCTAGTTGTTCTTGGCAAAATTCACTATTTTGCTCTTACAGTTTCTCCGTTCCATTTCCAGCTTCTTTCCAGCTCCCTTCTTCTTCAATCCTTCTTTTTAAATAAATTTATAGTTCTAATAAACTATATATTATTTTTACTTCTCTTTCTTTTTTATATGATTTTCAACCCTTTTTTAATCATAATCAGGAAGTATTTAATCATTCTTCAACTGCTTTTTTTATCTAAATTTCCTCTCAAAAGTCACTAAAACCTGCTCTTCCAGCCTCTGCATCCAGTCCAGCTAGTTCATCCCTCTAAGCTCTTCAGTTCTTCCGCACCAACTTCTGGTCCTTTGGCCATCCTGCTCTATGATCAGCTAGTCCTGCATCATAATCTTCTTGTTCTTCAACTTATACTCAACCAGTTCCCCAACAAATCCTCACTAGGAACCTTATTTTTTCCTTCTACACACTGACCCATATTGGTTCATTCAATTCAATATGAATTAACAGTCCATCAACTAGCCTTCACTGTGACCAAACAATCCCTCTTGATAATTTTCTCTGTTAATTCTGTGAACTACCTCAATTCTTTATCTCAGTCCGCATTACCAGAACTTGTAGACCCAGGCATGATTCTACATTGAACTGGCGTTTGACTGGGCCCTTGTAAGTGGCAGTCCACTTAGGCCATTCAACCATAGATCAATGTCTATGTATTGTCATTACTCACCCAGGTGATTAATTCTGGACTTTCAGTTGCAGAGTAATCAGCTCTACTTCCCAGAGGCCTGATCACACCAAGTTCTGCAGCTTGCTTCCCTGAGCAAGCTGCCTTGGTGACACCTCTGAGAAAATCTATGCCCTCCAATGCTCACCTTGTGTTTCCCCAAAGCTCCCATAGTGGCATAAACAAGGACACCCTACTAGCCTGTTAGGTAGGGTGCTTGCTCACAGACCTCCTTTAAGCAGATTAGGGTACATAGAGCCCTCAGAGCTCTTCCCCTCCCTGGCAGCCCGCGTTACCTGCTGGGGGTCCAAAACCTACCCCCCCAGACAGACAAAGTTCCCTGCTTGCTATTTCAGTCTTTACCCTTTTGCAGCCACAGTTTACTGTAGGGTAAAGCACTATAGCCCAAAGCAGCCAAAATCTTCTGCTGGTTGGAGGCAACATCTGCCTCTGGTTATCCTTTGTTACCTAACAGCCAGGCCTTACTTACCCTAGTAGATCATGTTACCTACTAGGCTTACCCTACTTACCCCTAGTAGACCATGTTACCTACTAGGCTCACCTTCAACAAACAACCAAAAATATTCTTAGCCAACATTAGCCCTGCCTCCAAAACCATCAAACATGTGGATCATCACATAGCTCCTCCCCAAGATAGCCTCTATATTCACCAAATAACCCAGGCGTAGGGCATTTTGGCCAAACAACTGCTTTCAGAACCATGGGCAAACTCTCTCCAGTTCTTGACCCAGCACAGCCAACCTCTTCCAACCAAAAATTTTGGCCCTGGCAATACACCACTTGTTCAAGAGGGACCAATCCACCTCTACAACTAAAGCCTCATGGTCTTCAACATTCTTCATGTTTACTGCATCCATGCATTCTTCTTGGGCCAGCACACCTACTTCTCCTGCTGCAACCCGTTCTTTGACATTTAACCACTGGCTTCCTCATGCCTGCTTATCCACCATGTCCACTGCTACCACGGCAAAGCTTTCCAACCACGGTCAAGTGCTCCATAGCTTTCATACAAGGCCACTTTCTTAAACAGGTATGATGCTCTCACTGGCCACAACAGGTACTTCTTCACCCTTATGGAGTACTTTGCACACTGAAGGCATTCCTTCAACACCTTCTCCACAGTCTGGTGCAACATGGGCTGTAGCTTTCAATTCTGACTGCTACCATCAACTTCTGGAACTTGGAGTGTCCTCTAAACCAAACATGGATATTCTGGACATCCTGATCCTGATACTCCAGCATGATGTACATTCTATTCCGGCGCACTGCCTCAGCCTGTCCTTCATTTTTTTGGGCATATCCATCTTGGACACCCACCATTGCTCTCAACCACAAGTATGCCACCACTTTACCTTTCCCTTCTTGGTATACAATATTGTAATCATCAGAGACTAGCTTCTCTGCATAACTCAACAGACAACCCATCAAGTTTGCCTCAGTCCTTAATGCTTTCAGCGGCGCATGGTTGGTAATAAGCACAGAAGGCAACCCCATAATGTATGACCTGAACTTGTCAACAACCCAAACCATAGCCTTGTCTCAGCGTCCCGCAAAATTCTCAAAGCATAAGAAATGTGCCAGGCTGAACCCCTTCCTTCTAGGTCAACAAGGCCCCCAAACCAATTCTACTGACGTTACTTTCTATAGCAAACAGTAGATCCCATCTTGGCACCCTCAACACTAGAGCTTCCATCAACCTTTGCTCCATAGCTCAAGCATCTTTGGCTGGCTTCTCCCCAGCTGAATGAAGTCTTCTTTTTGCACGGCAACCTTAGCAGTTCTACCCACCATGGGTTCTTCTATGATCCTTCTGTTGCAACCAAGTTTCCAGACTTGCCTGCTAACATATCTTACAATACACAGGGGGCACTCAATGAACCGCCCCTTGACATATCTAACATTATGAATTAATCTAATGGCAACATCAAATGATGGGTACTTCATCCTAATTATGAACGCTGCCAATTAAACTTGCTAATTTCTGCACAAGTTATTCCTTGGCTCCAAACCTTACATGGAACTTCCCACTATACCACCCCCTTGTGGCCTTGTGGCTTTTCCCATATAGTATATTACTCACAATATTCTATAATAAAAAATACCTTGTTCTTATTATTCTGTCCTTTCTATTGGACTGTTGTCTTCCACAATTCCAAGTACTGAATCCTCATTGGTTCAGTTGCAACACTTCATCTGGTCCTTCTTAGGGCATAGAGTCCTTCTCTATCTCAGTCACATATCAACACCAACCTACTGATCTTTTAAGCCTAGGGACCTCCCCTACAAGCCTTGATCATAAGCCCCTTGATCATATGCTAACACCAATCTCCTGATCTTTAAGGCCTAGGGAACTTCCCTACTACCTTGATCATAGGCCTCTTGGTCACATGATAACACTGGCCTCCTGATCCTTAAGGCCTTAGGAACTTCCCTACTATCTTGATAATAGGCCTCTTGGTCAAATTCTAGAGATAGTGACCTTCCCTACCCCAATCACAAGCTGTCATCAACTTCCTGATCTTATAGGCCCAGGGACCTCCCCTACATGCACCTTGATCTTAAGCCTCTTGGTCAGATCTTCAGAGACAGGGACCTCTCCTGCCTCTACTTCATCCATGTATCTTCTCACTGCTTAATGCCTACAACCTTGAAATTCAGAGTCTCATGCTCTACCAATTGAGCTAGCCAGGCTACACTCAAGGATCTTCTGGTCCAGTTCCTCCCCAGAGAGTCCACACTTCTAGCCATATAGTATATCTGGGATGCAGCCCAGCAAGCTTCTGACCTAACTGTCTTTCAACAAAAGCCTTTCAGTTCATCCACTGTTCTTGCTTCAAACTTCATACTTTAAACAACCATCCTGAAGACCAAAATACAATCCTCTGCTGAGTGCCATCTCATCCATACTCCTTTATACACCTCTCATGATACTGGAGAAAGACCCCTGCATTGGGCTCTTGTGGGGTTCCTGTCCACCAGTCACCAAGTGTGTCCTAGATTGTAGCCAGGGACTAACTGGAAGGGGTTGTCATTCTCTATAAGGGTAAATGTATCTCAGAAATATATATAGGGGTTGAAATGGGTTTTTATTCACTCTCAAAAGGAAGATCCCCTTAGAAACCTTCTGATATATAGCCTTAGGATAGGGAATAATAAGGCTTTTTGTGCCAATAATTGGAGTCCTTCAACAATCTCTTGGACTCCTTGTACTTGGTCTTGGACTCCTGCTCCTTGGTCTTGGGTGCCTGCGCTTTTGTCTTGGGCTTCTGCACCTTAATTGTGGGCTTCTTTGTTCTAATCTTAGGCTCCTGCGGTCTGTTCCAGCTCTGGCTTCTTATCATTGGTTTTTTGCTCCTTTTGTAGCTTCTGTGGCCTTTGTAATCCACTTGATCAAGTCTCTGAAGAGTCTCAGATAGCTCTCCCTTTTATAGCTCCTTGTTTCAGACCAAAAACCTCTCTTAAAACTCTGGTTCTTCAAAGCTTAAACTATCCTGAATTTCTTCTTCTATAATATATTAAACCTTTAAACTTACTTCAGCCAATGAAAGCCCTGAATTTTCTGCTTCTGCTCCTCATTTTTCAGGCTTAAACTCCTAAATTAAAGCCCTAAAAGCACTGATCAAATAAACTTCAGCTTGCAGCCAATCATACACCTCAATTCAACGGTTTTACCAAAAAGGTTTCCCTGGATGACCCATCCTTGACCCTGGTTTGAACCCAAGGCTGTCTCACTCTGGGTAAACAACTGCTCCACGTTTTGAACGGTTTTGCCGTAATTCCCGTCACGTTTCCATGGCAAATCTTAAGTGCTTCCACATATGTTTTACTTAGGCAAATTTCAACCTTTTGATTTTTCAACGTTTCTCTGTGTTTCTCTCAATGTTTTACAACTTCAAACCTCCCTGCTGCTGTCCTTTTGCCTTTCCTAGTTGTTCTTGGCAGAATTTGCTCTTTTGCCCTTACAGTTTCTCTGTTCCATTTCCAGCTTCTTTCTAGCTCCCTTCTTCTTCAATCCTTCTTTTTAAATAAATTTATAGCTCTAATAAACTATATATTAGTTTTTCTTCTCTTTTTTTAATATCATTTTTAATCCTTTTTTAATCATAATCAGGAAGTATTTAATCATTCTTTAACTGCTTCTTTTTATCTAAATTTCCTCTCAAAAGTCACTAAAACCTGCTCTTCCAGCCTCTGCATCCAGTCCAGCTAGTTCATCCCTCTCAGCTCTTCAGTTCTTCCGCACCAACTTCTGGTCTTTTGGTCATCCTGCTCTATGATCAGCTAGTCCTGCATCATAATCTTCTTGTTCTTCAACTTATTCTTAACCAGTTCCCCAACAAATCCTCACTAGGAACCTTCTTTGTTCCTTCTACACACTGAACCATATTGGTTCATTCAATTCAATATGAATTAACAGTCCATCAACTAGCCTTCACTGTGACCAAACAATCCCTCTTGATAATTTTCTCTGTTAATTCTGTGAACTACCTCAATTCTTTATCTCAGTCCGCATTACCAGAACTTGTAGACCCAGGCATGATTCTACATTGAACTGGCGTTTGACTGGGCCCTTGCAAGTGGCAGTCCACTTAGGCCATTCAACCATAGATCAATGTCTATGTATTGTCATTACTCACCCAGGTGATTAATTCTGGACTTTCAGTTGCAGAGTAATCAGCTCTACTTCCCAGAGGCCTGATCACACCAAGTTCTGCAGCTTGCTTCCCTGAGCAAGCTGCCTTGGTGACACCTCTGAGAAAATCTATGCCCTCCAATGCTCACCTTGTGTTTCCCCAAAGCTCCCATAGTGGCATAAACAAGGACACCCTACTAGCCTGTTAGGTAGGGTGCTTGCTCACAGACCTCCTTTAAGCAGATTAGGGTACATAGAGCCCTCAGAGCTCTTCCCCTCCCTGGCAGCCCGCGTTACCTGCTGGGGGTCCAAAACCTACCCCCCCAGACAGACAAAGTTCCCTGCTTGCTATTTCAGTCTTTACCCTTTTGCAGCCACAGTTTACTGTAGGGTAAAGCACTATAGCCCAAAGCAGCCAAAATCTTCTGCTGGTTGGAGGCAACATCTGCCTCTGGTTATCCTTTGTTACCTAACAGCCAGGCCTTACTTACCCTAGTAGATCATGTTACCTACTAGGCTCACCCTACTTACCCCTAGTAGTCCTATGTTACCTACTAGGTTCACCTTCAACAAACAACCAAACTTTTGCTTGGCCAACATTAGCCCCGCCTGTAAAACCACCAAACATGTGGATCATCACAGTGCCATAATTGTTGCATCTCAAAGAACATCAAGTATGGAGCTTGGATTAAAGTTAAGTAGAGCAGGTTGCCAAGCGTTAAGCATGATTAAAGCAGCTAATCAGAAACACAGCTGTAAGTGACGTTGCTTGATAACTATTAACCTTTTTGGACTTTATTTGAGTTCAAAGACAAAAGCCAAATCAATCAGTTTAACATAAATAGTTAATGTATGTGCTTTACATGATTATATACTCACATTGTCCCAATATTTAGGGTTCTGAGTTCAAACCCTGTCTGTGTCTCTTACTATGTTGAACTGGGTGTCTTTAACTTGATTTTTATTTCCTTTTATGTTTTTTTCTTGGTTGATTGACTCCAAACAATTGAGGTAGTCTTTGGAGAATTCCCTAACACTATCCTCCCCAGGAATGCCCTTCCCTTCCAGAGTCTCCTTTGTAGCAGGAGAGGACATCAGGAGCGTTCTCTAGGTCTCTTATGGTTCCCAGGAGTTAGATTCTACCTCATAGCCCTTTCATTTTATAAGGTATTGATGTTTTCCTCAAGAGATGTAGTGATTGATTATGTCCTCTACTTCCCACTCAGGTATATGATTTAAGATAAAAGGGGGAGGGTCCTTGTGGTCTAGGTCAGATTATGAACCCTTGAATTTGGACAGAAGGCTGATGTGGAAAACATCATGGGCTGAGGAGCCTTCAGAGATTTTGAGTCAGAAGTTAACATCAGAGCGCCGCTCAATGACCAACATAGGCCCTATCTTCTTTGGGCCTAGCTTTTTCCCTGGAATATCCAGTTTAAGGTCCTGGCATTGAGAAACACGTAGTTTCCCACTTGGATGTCTTCAGGAATTCTTTGATGTCTATTGGCTTGGGTCTTATACTGAAGAATGGTCTTCTCCAGTTAGATCTTGAGGTACTGATAATTTTTGAGTAACAAGGCTGCCCATTGGTGCACAGAAGGAATAGTGTCTTTGGTTGGTGGATCAGGAAGGTCTTCAGGCTTATATCTATAGTTGGCAAAGAAGGGGGATACCCCAATAGAATCATGATGATTGGTGTTGTAGCATAGTTGGGCAAGCGGGAGTAGAGTTACCCAATCATCCTGTTGTAAGTTTACATAGTTCCTGAGGAAACCTTCCAGCACTTGGTTAATCCTCTCTGTTTGTCCATTGGTCTGCAGATGAAAGGATGTGGACATAGGAGTTTTAACATGTAACACCTTCATTAAGAACTGCCAGAACTTGGATGTAAATTGGGTTCCTCAATCAGAGATGATGTTGTTGGGAACTCCGTGATTGGCAATTACATGTGTGAAGAGCCTGTTGGCAGTGTCTTCTGCCGTTGCGCGCTTGAAGGGCATGAATATTGCATATTTTTTAGCTGACCCACTACTACAAAGATGTCAGTCATGTTGTTGCTCTCTGGAAGGTCCACAAAAAAATCCATGGAGATGGAATACCAAGGGCGTGGAGGGATAGGCAGTGGTTTGAGTAATCCTTGAGGCTTCATAGTGGAGGGTTTGTTGCAGCCACACAGTATGCATGCAGAGATGTATTGGGCAACTGATTTCTTCATGTTAGGCCACCATTATCTTTGTTGTATTCTCTTGATTGTCTTGCATATGCCTCCATGTCCTGTGAGGGGCAAATCATGAAAACTTTCCAAAATTATTTGTTGGTGTTTGTTGGTTGATACATAGAGGCTTACATTCTTCCCCCAAGCTTTGTTGCTTAGTTAAGGCCAGTGGGAGTGTTTTCATTGTCCTGGAGTTGGAATGCTATGATATCCTGGTCCAAGGTTGAAAGGTAAGATAGAGTCATAATATGGGAAAGGAACTGGTCTTCTGAGAGTATGGAGCGTTCATTATGATTCCCATAAGACTGGCTTGGGTCATTAAATTCTCCTGTCTACTGATGGCGTCTGGTACTATGTTCTGGTGTCCTGGGGTGTAACTGATCTTGAAATTGAAGGCAAGTAGATTGATAGCCCATCAGGCCAGGCGCAGGCTAACCTTTCTCTTCTCAGTGAAGTAAAGGAGGTTGTTATGGTTGGTTCTTATTTGTACAGGGGACTTACTTCCTTCCAAGTAATGACGCCAGTGGTCCAAGGATTTGAAAATGGTGAATAGTTCCTTTTCATACACATGGTAATTTCTCTCTCAGTCAAGCTGCTTATAGAAGTAGAATGCCATAGGGTGGAGTTCACTATCCTCCCCAAGCTGCAGTAACACCCCTCCCAGGGTAAAGTCAGAAGCATCCGTATCAAAAAAAGGCATTCAGGGTCTGGGTGGAGAAGGACAGGAGCTGAGGTGAATAGCTTCTTGAGGGTTTCAAATGTCAGATCAGCTTCTGATGACCAGACAAAGGGGACCTTTTCAGAGGTAAGGTGTGTGAGAGGGAGAGCGGTAGCAGAGAAATCCTATATAAACTTGTGGCAAAAATTTACCAGGCCTAAGAAGCCACAAAGCTTGGTATGTTTTGTAGGTCTAGGTCATTCCAGTACTGCCTTTATCTTAGAGGGAGCGACTGCAAAACCTCTTGGGTTAATCTTGTACCCAAAGAACTCAATCTCAGTGACAAAAAACTTGCATTTTTCAAGCTTACAGAACAAACGGTTGTCAATGAGTAATATGAGGACCTCTTGTAGGTGTTTTGTGTGGGCCTCTTTGTTCTGTGAGTATACCAGAATATTTTCAAGATAGACAACCACACAGACATCAATTAGGGGAAAGAATACCTCACTCATTAGACCTTGAAAGGCTACAGGGGCGTTACTCAAGCCAAAGGGCATTACAAGGTATTCATAAAGCCCAAAGGGCGTGCAAACAGCTGTATTCCACTCATGACCTTCAGCAATACATATCTGATTATAAGCACTGCAGAGGTCTAGCTTACAAAACACCTTGGTGTGAGTAAGTCAGTCAGCCAGGGACTCAGCAAATGGTAAGGGGTTTTGGTTCTTAATGGTTATGGCATTCAGTTTGATGAAGTCCACCACTGGTCTAAGGGTACTGTCAGCTTTATGTACAAAGAACATGGGTGATGAGCATGGGGAGTTTGATTGATGCATAAACCCTTTGGATAAATTTTTGTCAAGGTACATTTTCATTGCAATTCCTTGTGCTTGGTTCATGGGATAGAGTTTTCCCCACATGGGGGAGGAACCTGGTATCAAGTCAATTATAAGATTGGATGGTCTTCTCTCTGGGAGGATGGAGCAGATTTCTTTGCTGAAGGCCTTCTTTAAGTCTTGGATTTCTTCTGGTATGGAGTCCCGTCCTTGGTCACTCAAAAGAAGTAGAGATTTCAGGTAGGCCGTGAAATTCTCTGGTACCTGGTGATATGATCTCTTGAGCGGCACAGTGGTAGGTTTTCCATGAGAGTAAAGTATGACTGAATCAGTGTCCAAGTTGAACTGTAACTTGGCTTCCTGATACCAGGAAAATCCCTTGACTAATGGGAAGGCCAAGCTGGAGAGCATAGAGGTGGGTAGGTGGTATGAGCTGTTCCCCACCTGAGCGTAGAGGGGTTTGACAAGACGTCCCACTTGGGCAGGGGTACCTTCAGCTAGTCTTACAGAGGCTAGTCCTGAGGTCTCAAACCCTAACAAAGTCAAAAGATCTTGATAAATGAAGTTCCCCATTTCTCCTGTGTCAATCAGTGCATATCTGGTTGTAGTGCCAAATTTGTGGTCTAGAAAAACGGACAAAAGAGCGTAAGACTGAGCGGAAGATTTATTGGCATCTGTGGTTGAAAGAAGATAGCCTGAAGCAGATTGTACCTTGGAAAGTGCCTGGCAATCCTTGGCAGAATGATCTGATTGCCAATAGTAGAGACACAGTCCTTTGTGGACTTGATGTTGTTTATCTTTGGGGGCCAACAGGTAACCTCCCCCAGGTTTAGGAACTAATCCCTTTGGAACCTCAGCAGGGGATGGTAAGTTTTGAGCAGGCAGAGTATTAGGGTTGTTCCAAGAAGGAAACTGTTTTACCTTGGAGGACCATTTCAAAACCTCTTTGGTAAGCTCAGAAAACTTGTCAGGTAATACATGGTGGGCCAGGAAGTTCTTGAGTTCAGGAGACAGTTTCTTCTGGAAGAGGTAGCAAGCTTTGGCATCAGTCATCACAATTGCTTCCTTGAGGCAAGAATTCTTCAATTTAGTCCTTGGTGGCCATTCTCCTTGATATAAGGTCATTATGCGGTCTCTGAGTTCTTCTGTGGTTTTTGCCGGCACTACAGTGAACAACAAGGAGTCGCAAAAGGCAGGGTAGTTATTTAGTAACTTCTCCCCTTGAAGGGTGGCTTTGGCGTACCAGATGTGAGCCTTGCCTATGAGCTTTTTGGCCATGTGGTGCACCTTCTGTGCGTCATTCTGGAATTGTGCGGGAGATGTTTCAAACAGTGATTGTGAGAAGGCCAGGAGCATAAGAATCTTGTTCCCTTTGTTGTTGTTGGGGGATACTGCTGAAATCTGGTTTAGTCTCACAGTTTGGTTTTGAACCTGTTAAAGAGCAGATGCGCTGGAGGCAACGGGGGCCTGGGTATGCAGGAAGAGGCAAACCAGACAATAGGTGGTAAGGCTAATGATGGCTGTAATCAATGTGATTGCCAAACTCTTGATGAGTGCGGTATAGAGCAGGTAGCTTGCAGGAGTTGGTTCTGAACTTCTAAGTAAGAAGCTCAAGATGGGTTCCAACAAACTGTCAGGGACCCACTTAGCAGGGAACCAGTTCCCTATCTGGTGGGCCAAGGCCCCTAAATTTAGCCCTGCTATTACCAACCCAATGGGCACCGTGATCATGGCAAGATGACCTAAGTGTCCCAGGTAGGCAAATCTTCCCATCAGGGAGCTGAAGCGCCCAAAAAGATAATGTCCTACCACATAAGATAACAAGTAGAAGGAGGTGTATGGTCTGACCAGAGAAGGTTCAGCCTGAGGAGGGAAAGGAGAGGAACAGACATAGTTGAACTTTCTTCCCCAGTGACCTGAGGGAACCTTGAACCAACCATGAGCAAGGGATTCTTTCTGATGAGAGTTGTTGGGAGATGAGTTTTACCAATCTGTGGTTGGAGTAGGATTCTCCAATGTCCACATCACAGATAGAAAAGATGCTAGAAACCAGAACAGGAAAAGGCTTTCCTGCATGGCTTCAAGAAGAGATTTAGAGTCAAATGTAATCAAAGGTAGTAAAAGGTATTTATTTTTGGAACAAGTAGAATTAATAATGATTGACCACGTAAATAGCCTCAAAATGGAGGCTGACATATTTAAGTGGTTATTTGGGGAATAAGAGGGATTTACATGAGTGGATAATTAGAAAAAGTACCCTTTTCAGGTTATGTTTAAATTGGAGCTTAATAAAAAGGTATAAAGGACTTATGATTATTTCAGAGGAGCCAGGGATTAGCCAAAAGTCAATAATTAATGAGCTCCTTAATTGTTGTATCTAAAGAACATCAAGTTTTGAGCTTGGATTAAAGTTAAGTAGAGTGTGTTGCCAAGCGTTAAGCATGATTGAAGCAGCTAATCAGAAAAACAGCAGTAAGTGACGTTGTTTGATAAAGTATTAACCTTTTTGCACTTGATTTGAAGTTTGAAAGCAAAAGCCAAATCAATTGGTTTAACATAAATAGGTAATGTATGTGCTTTATATGATTTTGAACCCACATTGCCCCAATATTTAGGGTTCTGAGTTCAAACCCTGTCTGTGTCTCTTACTATGTTGAATTGGGTGTCTTTAACTTGATTGTTGATTTATATTGTTGTTTTTTCTTGGTTGATTGACTCCAAACAATTGAGGTAGTCAGTGGAGAATTCCTTGAAAACTTGCTACTGGTGGCCCAGCATGTTAGATGATATCAGAGAAGTACTGGAACAATGCAAGGTCTGTGAGAAGTACACACAAACCAAAGCTCCACCCAAGTCAGTAGTACTTGTATCCATCACACAACCCTTTAAGGTATGGTTGTTGGATATTGTGGGACCTATGCCTGGTGAAAGCAAAGGCAAGAAGTACATCATCACAGCCATTGACTATGCAACCAGATGGCCCATAGCACAAGCCACAAAAGAGCACAAAGGCAATGACGTGAGACAATTCATTGGCAAGGAAATCATAGCAAAGTTTTGAAAGCCTGACCTCTTAATCACAGATGGAGGCACTGAACTTAAAGCTATTGACACCAATATATATCTTGCCAAAAATGGAATAAAACACGTCACAGCCAGCCCATATCACCCACAAGAAAATGGACGTGTAGAACAACTAAAGAGCTCTTTGGTGGAAGCCCTCAGTAAGTTTTCTGCCAAAAATACAAAAGCATGGGTTGATATGCTACCAACCACCCTTATGGTCTGCAGAACACAAGTCAACCGCAATACGGGAAAAAGCCCTTATGAACTTGTCTATAGTCAGAAACCCTCACTTGTCAGTACAACCACAGGAGCACAACTGCCACTTCTAAAGAAGGTATCAGAAAGTAATGATCCAAAAGTACTACAAGCCAGAAAAGACCAAGAAGTGATGGAACAACAAAAGGTTCAGCAGGAAGCAATCCCATTACAATAAGAAAGGTTCCAAGTCAGAGATGAGATCTGGGTCATCAATCACAACCAACACAAATTAGACCCAGGGTTACACAGACCAGGCATTGTCATGGAGGTGAAGCCCAATAACACCTACCTCATCAAAGGGATTGGAGCTCAAACCAAACTGAAATGTATGCATCATGACCAACTTTTTTTGTGTAAGGCAAGGACAGCTCAACAAAATTTAAGGCTCCCTGTACCCAACACCAAACTGGATCAAAATCAAGCCTTTATACCAGATACTCTCAAGAAGATCCCCAAGGCTCTGCCTTCTAGCACCCCAGGGGGAGATGTTGCAACATCTTTGATTACTTCCTCTTGGGGAATTAACACCCCAAGTAAATCACCAGGTGGCTCACCAAGTGGTTCACTGCCCAGTCAATAAACTGGTGGCACCATTATCAGTTAAACATCTATGACGGGGATCACTCAATCCAGGTCCTAAATGGAACACAACTTGATTAAGCCTTGTGACTCAAGAGGAACATTACTCAGATAAGCCCCATGACTTCCATGACGTACATGGATAGTATGTGGCTTATCATGATACTATATAATATCCTATATTCATATCAAATAAAGTATCATTCTCTTCACCTTCACTTTATTTTGTTATTATACTTCCCAGAAGTAAAAACTTGATAATGTTGTCTCAGGCCATTTATCTTGGGCTACTTTGGTTAGGCTTAATTGTTCTGCTTAATCCTGGTATTACAATTGGAAATTTTACAAAAAGATATTTGAAGCCACATTGGTGGTTAATCATTAATTCTATGTGGATTTGGGTGGTAATTCCCCATCACTTAGAAACAGCTTTATACTATCCTGTGATTTCTGTCACATTACTCAACTCTTCTACATCTGAGTTTTTGGGAGCAGTTTGTCATGAATTTGTGTTTCTTTTCTCCTGCTCTGTTGAGATATCTGCATTTACCATGTTTATTTGTATCAGTTCCTTTCTGAGATTTCTGCTTGGACTTTTTTTAATTTGTGGTTTTCATCTCTGGTTGCAGTTGTTGAGACTGGATCTTCTGTTTCCTATTTCTGCTGCGCAATGTCATTTTGGCGTCCAGATTATTTTCCTGCTCCACCTACTGATGAAATTTTGTGTAAAGTTTTTTCAGCTTTATCATTCTATTCTGGTTCAAGCCTTAGTCACAAATCCCAAGTTTACCATGTGATGACAAAAGTTTCTGGGGATGCTTGTGAATAGTTGTTGTCTGCGGTGGAGCGCAATCCACATGTTTTAACTGAAAGTGCATATCTTTGCCCTTTGTTAAAAAATTTGTGTGTATCTATTGAGGAGCTCAAAGTATATTGTAAGCCGTACACCTTCCAACAGGGTACTACTCTGCTATTGGTATTCCTTCCTCAGTTTCTGGCTTACAATTGTATGATCAATGTTCCCAAGGTGATTATTCTCTCAGCGTTATGGTTAGCAGTTGACCCAACTTCCCAGGATCTGACAGTTTGTGATTCTCTGTTAACCACAACTGAGGCCCTGGTAAGCCAAATTCTTTCTCTGGTCTCAAATCTGTTGGTTTCCAAACAAGGTTTGATGGAAGTTGAAGCTAAAACCGCTGTGCGCTCCTGGTTTTCTGGGGCTAGTTCTGTGGTGGCGTCCTCCATCCAGAGTCAGGACTGTTCTTCCTGTGGTTCTTCTCAGTTGCAATTGGAAATTTTAACACACCTGTTGAGGTGAATGAAGTGTCTGTGGTGCCCACTCCTAAAGTTCATTGGCTATGCTCCAACACATAGTGCTGGCAAAGTCTTTGCCTGTTGAATCCAAAGAGATGCCCCTTGTTTCAATCAATTGTGATCATCCTGTCCTTCCTGCTGCTGTCCAAGAGATGATTGAACAATACTTTCAGGAGCACCCTGCTTCCTTAGCCGCTGTCTGTGCTGCCAAAGAAAAGAAGAATCCTGCTGAGATTGCCACATTTGCTGCAAATAAATCTGCTTCTGGTTACTTCTTGTTTTATGATAACATTGATACTGTAAATTCAGAACCTGAATGTAAAAATGCAGTATTGTCAAATCCTTGGTCCAAATTTCAAATCACTTTTGCAGGATGTCCTTTTTTTAATTAAATTGAATTCTTTGAGTATTTATTTTGAATATTCAAAAATTTGGGAACTCATAGACACTTTGCAAAGTTCAAGTCAAACTGCATATTTCCAATGGACAAAATGAAATAACTGGAATCAGATTTGAAGCGTTCAAATCCATCAGCCATTTTCATTAAGTTTACTATGTTTTTTGAAATTGCGGGATTGTCAAATCCTTGGTCCAAATTTTGAATCACTTTTGAATGCCACAAGTAAACTCAGATATTAATTACAGGAACTGGAATCCAAATTTAATGTACAGTAAGCACGCTAGGAAGCACCAACCCAAATAAAGAAGCTCCACTCTGGATAAAATCAAATGAAAAATTCAATCTCAATAACCATTTTTAGACATAAAAAGTGATTAAACTTTAAAATCATCCAAAACTGGAAAGGATACAATATTATACACTTCAAATTACAGATATAGGAAATCTGCTACTATTCAAGGCTAAATCAAGAGAAAACAACTACTCACAAATAAACCAATAAATCCAAATAAATACAAATTTAATCTAAAATATATTTTTTATTTTATTTTTATGGACTGTTAGTTGCATTCTCAACCAGCTCCTGCACCAGCCTGCAGGGCAGCTTGTCCACAAGGGTATCCCAGAGGGTCCAAGAACAGACCCAGAACACAAATCAAAGGGAGTCATGCCAATACACAGGCCTCCCAAGGTGTCAGCGCCAGTCAACCACCTCCTGCGTTCCAATCCAGATCACACAGCCTGAATCCCAGACAGAAGCCGCTCTCAAGGCCTGAAACCAAAGTCTCCTACACAAAGGTTGTCAGGAAAATGATGTTACAAACACCTCCACTGTATAACCAGTTGTCACCTGGCCCCGCACTCTTGATCCAAGAGTTTCTACTTCCTGCCCCTGTGTCTTTGATACCACCTACAAGCCATTGGCCATTACTGTTGAGCCATCTGCGCCTGTGATGTATTCAATCATTGACAGTGCCACTTCAAGCAAGTGTGATCCCACCTTCTACATGAAGGTCCCTGTCCCCTGTGTTGAGCCTGCTAGCCAGGATGCTGTGGCTTCTGCCAAGGGCTGGCGTTGGTTGACAGATAGTGAGTGTGAAGCTCTCCTCAACTGCTTGAATGGGGGAATGGCAGTTTGGGATATTGCGTCCCAATTTGGTGTCATGACCAGATACATTGCCAACATCAACACAAAAGTATGGCAACACCAGGCAAATTACCAAATCCACCAAGGCTAAGTGGCAGCCAAAACTCTTGCAGTCTGTGCATATTGATGCAATAAAACAGTGGGTAGCCAAGGATTGCCACCTGGACTCACTTGCTGTCCAATCATTGCTTGCCACAGAGTTTGGGCTTTCTGTTTCCAAAACCCTTGTTTACAAAACAATGGTTGATTTGAGCTTCTCCTGGAAAGTAATGGGAGTTTTGCTGTACAACAGAAACAATGAGAAGACCATCAAGGATTGACACATTTATGCCAAGACTTATCTGGCACTAAAGGAAACTGGGAATGTCCAGTTCTTCTACATCAATAAATTGTGATTTTCCTCCTCACTCAGGTCTAGGCATGGGTGGGTCAAGAAGGGGTCCAAGGATGGCGTAGCCCATTGTGCAGCTGTCCATTCCCAGACCTAATATCAGGATACGCCCTGACACATCTTGTGTTACAAAAAATGCCTTGGGAAAATTCTGCTATTCTCCACAATCCCAAAGCTAGTTTGATGACTCTCCTAGCTGCTCTTGACAATGAGTTATGGCTTTTTAAAGTTTGGCCGCCAGATAAACTTCTTAACCAGTGTGAAGTGACAAAAATATGCAACCAAGGCACAAGAATTGATACAAATCTTAATTTGAGCATAACTCAGCAAGCACTGGACGGATTTGGGCGTCCAAACACGAATTTTGAAGCCAAATACCAGGAGAGTTGATCTGTGCTATTTTTAGACAAAACACAGATGCAAAGCCCCATGTGCGGGATTTTTCAAAGAAACATGAGTCATGCTGTTCAGAAGATGCCCCAAAACCCCAACCTGATGCCACCAGCAGAGTCCCTAAGACTGTCTAGAAAATTTAAGAAGATTCTAAAGAATCTAATGAAATGGTATATAAAGGTGTTGCTCACAATGATCCCCTGGTGATCATTCTAAGTTAGCCTTGAAATAAAGTTTTAATTTAGCTTAATTTAAATATTAAGTTCATTCAGATGTAAACCAGTCAAGACCCTTTGGGCCCTGACACCTATTCAATGGTTGCGCTTCTTGGTCCTTGTGGGTTGGACCAATACCAAATGATCAAGGGTTCCCATAATAGCATTACTTTTCTCAATTTTCTCCGAGTTATCAAGGAGTATCTCCAGATCAACTACCACAGTACAACCAAAATTGCTGTGCTGGATAATGTTGGGCTCCACAAAGTGGATCTAGTTGTGTCTAAGTTCCCGCCAATTGATAAAAATAGCCATTTGGCCAGCCACTGCCTGGCTGACTGTCCAATGAGACTCCTCTTTGTCCCCCCATATTCTCCATTTCTGAACCCAATTGAGGAGGTGTTTGGTTGGATCAAGAATAAGGTGAAACAAGGCCTTCCTCAGGACACTGAGGATCTATTTAATATTCTTGAGGTCAGTCAATTTGCAATGCCACCCAATGTGGTGGCAGCTTTTTACAAGCACTCAGAATCCTTCCTTTTCAAAGCCCTGGCCTCCAAGCCAATCAGATAAATGAGCGCTCTGGGTTTTATTTGTTTTATTTTTATTTTTTTTATTAGGGCTTGAAAATAATACTTTATGCCATAATGATGTGATGTTTGAATGTATTATAGACATATAAGAATACGTAGAAAAGGTAAGTAAAATTAATTATACTAGGTATGAGGAATATATTTTTATTATAATGCACTGAATATTGTTATTGGCTTTTGCACTAACAAATAAATATATTAAAAAAGATAGAAATAAATTAGTTTACTTAAATAATTGTGAATTCTTGATGGTACTTTGTTTTTTTAAGCCACAAATTGGACCTTGCATGTCATCATCTGATCCTTGTTATTTCAGTGCCACTATAACCACACAACACAGCAATCAATGATTTTCATGTATTGCTTACTAATTAGTACTTAGGACGCGGGTCAAGTATATCAAATATGTTTATCAAATCACATTACAAGGGAAAGGTAATTTGAATTCTAAACAATCATTTGTTTAGAACAATAGTGGAGCAGGCCACATCATGCGGAGAAATTTAATTTGTGTTGTTTGTATATGTAATAAATGAACCCGTACTCAACAAGCTAGTAAATAAAACATTAATAACTTATTTTTATTATTTGACGTGGTTGCAACTATAACTAATGTCTTTTAATATATTTAGATATATTAATATTATAATTTACCTACTAAGATTTAAATAAAATTAAAATATTAAAAGTAAAATTATAATATAAATCTTAAAAGTTATATATTAAAGTTTAAATTTTCAAAGTTTTACTATTTTTGTTTAATTGTGCTATATTCAATATTGAAATATTATATATTAAATATTTAAATATTAAAATTTTAGTATCTAAAAGTTAAAAAATTAAAAAAAATTAATTAGCAAGGGAAAAATATTTATTGGGGGGATGCTAATTGCAAAGGGAATGTGATTATTCCAGGGAATTATACCCCAAAATTAAATTTTCAGCTAGTGCATCTAATTGGATCCACATACTCTTCTGTATGTGGTGGACAACCCTGGATGCAATTGCTAGAGGGGTGGCGCCCTGTACCCCGGTGGTTG